>NQII01005681.1:124836-151551 GCA_002778355.1 Clitarchus hookeri | reverse complement strand
TTCCTGTATACGTCTTTAGTTGCAACCAATTACCCTAAGTAATGGCCATTGGCGGTTTTGTAAAATCTAATGGATTTCCAGTAAGTGACACAAACCGGTGTCTACTACTGTAAATCCAAAGTATATACATAAGCGATTCACTGTACGGCTTTGATTACTTTTACATATTGTGGATATAGTTAGGATAGCAGGTGGATATCCCGTGTTATGTAGGTGTTGGATACATGCGCAGATGACAAATAAGCGGTCTACCTCATCTTTAGTCTATGGAACAGTCTACGGTCCTGTCCCCTCTATTATACGACGTGGCCTCACAGAGTACATGAGAATACAGAGGTAAAACAACCGTTTATAACGAGAACTCCAGCCACACACGCTATAAAAATGGCGACACTCCCAGAAACGTGCTGAAAAAATTTACTAAAGATAAAGTAGACCATTTATTCGTCTTCTGCGCATGTAACCAACATTGACCTACGCTTATCATACACAACTGTCAAAGTCACATGGTCAACAGTGATGAAAGTGTTTCTGCATATCCTAATTTTTAAACGACAAGCCCTATTATATCAATAAAATACTTTTACCAATACGAATTTAATATAACTGCATTACAAATCGGTTAGAGGAAGTTTGCATACAACTCAAAGTATTTGTTTACAAATCAGTACTCTAACCTAAAATCCAAACCATGCCATTTTCGCAAGACGTGTTGGCAGGTGAGCAGTTCAATGTTGGGGCACGAAGGCTGGTTTGTGCGCAGCCAGCGAGATCAGTCTACCTCACCTTTAGTCTGTGGTTGGAACACAGTTCGTCAATCATAGTCCGGTAACCTACTCGCCAGTCGGGAAACTTCCGCAGAATGCAGTAGCCATTCAGAGGCAAAGACCCATTCCTAGAACCTCGCGTAGCCAATGAGAGAATGGGTACGCCTACATCGAAGGAACCGCCACGCTATTTCGTCTGTGTGTACGTATCTACTCAGTGGTGACGTTTTAGCAAGCACGTCCACCTAAGACCCTGTGTTATTATTTGTATTACATTCAGTGAGCTTATTATCGCGCTCGCTTTAACACGTGAAATTTAGCCTGTGGAATGGAGCGGAGTGGAGAGAATTGGGCTGCTCTTAACATCGAGGTCTTGAACGCCGATTTTTTAACCTATGTACACTCTGAATTCGGATCGGTGGAAAACCACTGAATCGCAGTGAAATTCAAATATTCTAATAGGAGTGAAAATGGCTCCACTTAGAATCTGTGAAAAAACCACTGATTGTTTTAGTGAAAAAATTTCAGTGATGGAATTAGTGACGTGAAACTATTTCACTGATAGAATAAGTCACGGCCAACTGCAGCGGCGATTTAAATTTTGCTTTTAATGAATTTAACCAAATAATAACGAGAAATAAACCTACTTACGATAGTTTTCTATTTATGCTGCGCAATTTACCGTAATTAAAAAAAAAACTGTTATGCAGGTGGACGGATTGAACTCACGCATCCATTCCAAACCACTTTAATGCATTAACTTACCATCTGAGCTACCAAGTCATGTTAACAAATAACAGGAAAATATACGTAATATATATTTACTCATCGAAAGCGTGTAGTTTTAAATTGTTGGTCTTTGGTTTGTTTGGTACCGTTAGGATTGTTAAAACGAATATTACATATGAGTGCACACTTTTCGCCACATTATATGAAGTTAAAACTTTCAAACAGAGCGTTGTGATGATTACATGACATCAACGAAATGAAATACGTAAAAACGGAATGAAAGACGGATTGTTCGTGTTACCTAATAAAATGTTTTTTTGAAATACGAAATACATTTTACAAAGATTTTGTATTTGTTTTATTAGCTTATGCGTTTTTATTTCATTTGATACACACTTTGCTAAACGGCCATTTTTACATGTGTTTGACGGCCATTTTTACACACTGTTCAACTGATCTATGAGTCAAAAAATAAATAACTGAAATACAGTGAAAAAAGATGACTGATGAATAAGTGGAAAATTTCACTGAATCAATAAGTGAAGGAAAACTGGCATTGTTCAATGATTCATTAGTTAAATTCACTGAAGTGACTGTCGAATCAGTCAGATACTGTTAACTGATTGAAACAGTGAAATGCTCACTGATTCAGATATAGAGTGGGGACGACTTACATTCTAAACTAAGCTTACCCGTCACTCGAACGTAGGATCTGGCATCTCCCAGCCTAGGTAGCCTCGTTTGACATGGGTTTCGCCGCAGCGCCGTGTAACACTAGGCTCGTCGCCGCACAGCGGGAACTGCGGTTGTTACCCTGAGATAAAAAAAAAAAGAAAACATCTTCAGTGAAACTTCGTATATGCAATATGCATTGCCTCTTCATGACAGTCGAAATGCTAGACATGCACGAACTCTAAGGCATCAGATAATTTACGGAAACACCAGAATTAATTACCATGTTTATATTCAACCCTTTTGCGTAAACACAACACAGGAGCTTAATCAATTTCAATCACTGCATTACCAGAAAGAACTTAGGAATAGTAAAACTGGGGAGAATAAAAGGGTTGAAGGTAAAAATACACATGTCAATCACACCACTATACGAAATAAAGTTCATAAAAACAAAATAATTACTTTTGGTGAAAAAAAAAAGTATACAACCTTATGTTTAAAATTTATATAAATGATTATGTTGTTATGAACTATTTTCTTTCTTACGGTGCCTACACTTAAATATACACAACGAAGTGACCAGTAAGGTGATACAATGCTGTAGCAATGACAGTAAAAGTTGTTTCGCTGCTACAGAGTTGGTGGTTCTGAATTTCGCAGACCTGTCAGAAAGTGGCTTTCTTATACCATATGGACGATACCACTCGGCCAGTTAGCTCGCGGAGGGTCAAGTTAAAAGAATATAAAATGTCTGATAGAGTTTATTTATGGTATCTTCACACGTTTGAACCAAACTTTCGAAAAATCCTCCTCTGTATGACGTGTTTCGTTGTTTCCAAAATATTCCGTGTATCACAATGGTTTTGTTATTCTGATTCCATAAAAGTATCGTATTTTATGAAAGTTTATCCATAAATTATATTTCGTTTACAATGTTTACAAGAACAAAAACATACAGAAAGTAAGGGTGTTGGTAGTGTATAGTAAGAAATAGTTCTCACGCCAAAAGTTATTCAAGTGCACCAATAAAAAGGTTTTGTTGAGTCGAACACAATTTGGAGCAACTAAATCAATTGTACTTACAGGAGTATTGAAATATTTTGTTTATGTAACCGGATAATAATTTGGCTCTTAATTGGTTAAGTACTGCAAACAAAAATTAAGTTGGTATAGCCAAAGTTTTGATGGCCTCTACGTACATTAAACCGATTCCATTAATATATAAAAGTTATAACCTAAATACTGTGTGTTCGCACGTTACGCCCTAGCTATCTCAGCTAAAGTGAATGTAAATGAAGTTGTAATGTTTTTAAAACTGGACCACTTGAGAAAATACATATTTCAAGTTTGATGGTTTTACGTTTTAGTATCCTGTTGAACTTGTTTCATTAGGATGTTTAAACAATTATTAAGCATCAATAAATGCACTTAAAAACAAAGTTTATATCTTAAGAGTCACCAAAATTTGAAATAGATTCTGGAGCTGCATTTTTGGACGAAGGAAATCAGATGATAGGCAAAACCAATACTTAAGTTTATTTAAGCAAATATTTTGTTGTCTGTCTTTTTTTTTTTCTGGCCCAACACCAAGGTTGTGTTTATTCAAAAATTTATTTTGTTGCCTTTGAAGTTTGGTTTACTCAACAAAATAGTTTGTTGGGGCAACCAAAAATATTTTTGGCCCTATACAAAAAAGTACTTTGTTGCCTTTTCTATCAGTGAGAGTGTGCACAAATACGGTGCGTTGTCGTTTGGAAATAATTTTCTGAACTTAGTTAAGCCTCTTTGCATGAGGTGTGGGAGTAGTATATAAGTAGAACTTTAGCAGGTATTCAGAAAAGTTGGAAATAACTATAAATGCACTATATAATGAAACGCAGCATTTCGCCAAATGATGCTGCTAAATTTTCTGCTCCTTGTTTACTATCGGTTATCGTTGACTATCTTTATTTTCTGGGTAACCTATTCGCAGTAGCAGATGTCGGAACTTTGCAGGCATAGACCAAAAATTATATAGACACGTTTGTGTCTTCTGCGCATGTCCCTAAAATTCACGCGCCCAAAGCCAGCACAGTGAAGAACGAACGAGTTTGTTCACATTTGAATTTTCAGCAGAGCCAATTTTTCGTATGAATAAAATATTTTTACTAACTTTAACTTTGTTCTAATTGCATTAAATCTACAGACGCTAGAGAAAGTGTACACAAAAGTCTCAAAAACTTGCTTTCATAAACAGTGTTCTAACCTTCAGTTATATCCACGTTGTTTTTGATAGTGCTATTGGCAGAAGAGTAGTCCAATATTGGAATACGGATGGTGGTTGTTGTGATACTACAAGGAGCACACTGCCGCGTTTTCCCCCTCTACGGTTGCAGGTTATGATGGTGAATGCTCACTGGTGCACGCAGCAAGGAACCGATCATCATTGCACAGACGGGGAACTGTGTTCCAGGACTCTACATATGGGACGCACTGACGTGTTGAATGTATTGGAAAGTGTGCTGGAAATTGCTATTCACTGTACCTCGCTGTTTCCTAGTTTATGTATCAAATTTAATTGATTTCTGCTGATGGCTTCTCTCTGCGCTTACTAGTGCTGTAATTATATGTACGTATTATACAGTATAAGAATTTGTATAGGATTTTCCCGGTAAAGTGAGCAGTTTTGAGGCCCTGGTTCCTTTTTATTGTCAGTTTTTTTTGTCTTTTCGCCACTTTTTAAAATAAATAATGTCATGTTAGTAATAAACGGTGTATATGTTTCACCCGACTTGAAAAGTAATGTCTAAGACTATAGTAACGTATATTTATTAACTATTATTCCAATTGAGAGGGCTTCAAAAAGTGCTCACTTTACTGTGAATAGCCTATAAATATTAGTTAGCGCTTCCAAGGAAAGCATATCTCACATAATAAGACTGCCCCTTGATGTGTGGGTAACAGTGGTGGATGGCAGAACGGCGTCATCTCCTTTCTCCGGACGCCAAAGGCAACCACGAAATAGTAAATAGCCGATATAAATGGCAATTCCCTTAAACGTGGAAATGCAAGAAGTATAAGAAATAGGATTTTCATACAGAGAGCATTTGGCCAAAATAAATGCACTATGAACATCAATAAAAGTAAAGGACATTTTTACCTCCCACGCCCCTCACATTTTCTAGAAAAGAAAATAGTTGTGGGAGTGAAAAGTCATGGGGTGTGGCTCTGTCGGGGACACGGCCGTTTATTTTGCTTGAATACGCCTACGTTTTTACGTCCCCGGCACCGCTTCACTCGATCATATGGGGTTTTATGGGTATCACTGGATTGCTCTTGAGATGCTCTTTCCAACAGTGCACGATTTTTGTATTTCGGCTGGACTACGCCTCTATATTTTTAGATACTCTGACCAATGGTCTCAGACTCCTTCTCCTCCTCCAGGAGTTGCCAAACATGTGGTGTAGCAATTAAAAATGCAACACATTACAAACATACAAGCGTTGCAAGTCTAGCTGGTCCCTAAATAAAACCGCGAAAGAGTATAGTGGAGTGGAGAGATTTTGGGCGGCTCTTTACATCGATGTCTTAAGAGCCGACGCGGGTGAAGCGAGGTGAGTATGAAGCAGTGTCGGAATGCAAATGTGGGGAAATGGGAGAACCCCGAGAAAACCAGCCGTCCAACGGCATCGTCCAGCACGATTCCTGCCATTCAGGGGGTGACCCCGGCAGGAATCGAAGCTGATTCGTCTAGGTGGGAGATNGGTGACCCCGGCAGGAATCGAAGCTGATTCGTCTAGGTGGGAGATGAGTAGTCTGGTATAGGCTTGCGTATGCAAATATAAGAAGTATGGAACCAATCAAAGTAACACTATGCTGTCGGCAGCTAGATCGGTTTCTGTTGCTACAATGTCAGGTTTTCAAGATTTAAGTTAGTTCGATCGTGGCGTTATAGTCGGCGCACGAGAGATGGGACATAGCATCTCCGAAGTAGCGATAACATTTGGATGTTCGNGGGGGGGGGGGGGTCTACACGATATTAGGCAGGTGTAACTGTGCTCCGAGGACCTACTCTCTAGAAGATCTGGAAAACATACCCATCCATGGCGGTTTCTACACCAAAGAGTACCAGCTTACGAAGTTTCCAGATGTGTATTTGGTCGAGAAGGTGCTGAAACGACGTAATGGAAGGGTGTATGTCAAGTGGTGGTGTTTCCCTGCCTGCTACAATTCCTGGGTCGCTGAAGCAGACATCGAGAGGTGAACTCACCGTGGAAGAGGACGATGTATATATACTGACATTTATTTAAAAGCCTATGTGCTTCCTCATGCCATTTTAAATAAATTTTTTTAAAAAATGTTGTGTTTAATTATTTTTAAAAGATTTACCATAAAAATTAAAAATTTAATGANTTAAATAAATTTTTTTAAAAAATGTTGTGTTTAATTATTTTTAAAAGATTTACCATAAAAATTAAAAATTTAATGAATAAATACTTAATGTTTGGAGTCACTTAAAATTGTTGTGGGTAAAGCATAGTAATGGAAAAAAAGTTTCCGTGCACTATTACTTGAAAGCAAAAAATTCGTTAATGAAATGAAGACCTCCAAGAAAACTGCTCAAGCACAGACAAATATGAACGATGACCTCGCCGGGGAACATGTATCTGTACGCTGTGGATGGGAGTCAAGTCGAAGCTGTTTAGTTCTACTCTACTAGACTGATCCAATGTACCATTTAAAATAAAATGACGCACGTTTTACAGCGACTCCCACCCCGGAAAAATTGCTATTAACGCCCTATTATTCAAATAATATTCTCATCTTTCGTCAGAATTATTTTTTACGGTAATCTGCTCGTGTAATATGCAGTTACTGTTAGCATGTAGGATCCAGAAGTGTTTTTTCTCTCACTCTCAATTATTATCAAACGAAGAATCTTTTTCCTGAAACCTGTTGTTTGAGATGAGTGCGTTCCCTGCCATTGTTATGTAAGGTATTCTGCACAGAAATTATAAAAGACTTTGTTCTCCAGTAATGTAAACATAACATGTACTGTCATATGGTTGACATATTTTTACAAACACTTCTGTTGCCTACGAAACTTAAATTGTTTTAAACTGACTACATTTATTTTTATTAACCATTATCTTCTCGTTTACGGGATAGGCCTACAAAAAAAACATACTAGTTAATATAAATTGTTTTTATGCCTCGGAAAAGTAAATGCCTCACAGATACTGCGTGATATGTACGTGTCTCCTCACATATACGAGATCTGGTTGAGAGAGAGAGGGAGAGAGAGAGAGAGAGAGAAAACGGTAATAATATTAAAAACGGATGTAGTCAGGGAATGTTTTTACACGGCTAGCAATCAAATGTTGGGCGAATATTGTACATATATCTTAAAACGAAGTTTAGTGCGCGCGCGTGTGTCTACAATGTCGAACCCGCGTCGCTGTGCGTACACAGCCGCGAACTTTGACACCTATGCGTACGTGTGTGTGAATAACAGTTGTTAAACTCCTTTGTTTCCTTCAACATGCGTGAGTACGTGCATAAACAAAATTTCACATATTTAAGCATGAAAAGACACACAAGAACAAATACATTTCAATACGTTGACATTGCCATCCAGCGGCACTGCTGTATCTCTCCTGCCCGCAGCGCGGCGCGTGGACAATGCAAGAACTAGTCCCCCGCCTTTCCCCTCTGGTCCTCCACGAACTGGCGGCGCCTTGAGCAGTTGCACGTCAGCATTAGTGATGGGCAAGATCGAATTATTCTTGAAATCGAATTTTATTCGAATAGTCTCATCTGAAATCGAATCAAACATTCGAATTCCCAATATTCGGTTTTCTTCTCCGATTGCGTCTGAATCGAAAGCAATAAATCAAATGCAGCCACAAGTTAACAGTTCGAAAGTACGCTTTTGAAGGGCTGAAGTTATGACACTTGTGTTCAGAAGATGTTATAATGTTTATTTTATTTGAAAATGGTAACATTTTAAGTTCCCGATCATTTTTCGAACTAATGTGTATTCCGCAGCTGTCGTAAACCTTTGGAACCGAGACAGAAGGATTTTTCGTAATTTTCTTTCTATTCAAAATCTGTTCTCGTTTCAATGATAAATTAATTTTCTGAAGTTTTTTGATGAGTTAAAAGCTCTTTGTAATTCACGAGAAGTTACAAAACTGAAATAAATTGCAAAAATATATTTTCAGAAACCAAATTATTACAGTAGCTGCCATTCACTTCCCTGATATTCGAATGAAGCATTCACTTCGTGAAGATATTTATGAACATTCGCATACGTAAAACGAATTAACATTCGCATGAGTGAAACGAATCATTCTTCATTTAACAAAGTGAATGTTGGGTTGGATTTTGCTTCCCGTAAGTACAATATTCGATATGAACTGTGTTTAAAGAAAAAAATACAGAGAGAAAATTTAACTCTTTGTACAAAAATGGAAAATAAATTAATATTAATCGTTGATGACCTTAAAGAATTGCGTAAAAATTGTAGTGCACCTAGTGCTATCTGTTGTCAAGAAGGAAAACTTCAATCCGAATGATTAATTCGAACACCACAAACAAAAATCGAAAATTCGATTTATTTTTATTTTATTTTGCCCGTCACGTTGTCAGCAGTGGTGGCACGACAGTCGAGGATTTGCGAGACCATATTGCCGGACTACGCGGCAGCCAAGAGCCTTCGGGTGACAAGATGGTCGGTGTGCAAATATATGATGCTTTACACTGCGGTTATGTAATATATAGGATAAAGAAATATAACTGATTGTATTATTATTTATTACCTTCAACCACAAANGAACCCGCGTCGCTGTGCGTACACAGCCGCGAACTTTGACACCTATGCGTACGTGTGTGTGAATAACAGTTGTTAACCTCCTTTGTTTCCTTCAACATGCGTGAGTACGTGCATAAACCAAATTTCACATATTTAAGCATGAAAAGACACACAAGAACAAATACATTTTGATACGTTGACATTGCCATCCAGCGGCACTGCTGTATCTCTCCTGCCCGCAGCGCGGCGCGCGGACAATGCAAGAACTAGTTCCCCCGCCTTTCCCCTCTGGTCCTCCACGAACTGGCGGCGCCTTGAGCAGTTGCACGTCAGCAGTAGTGATGGGCAAGATCGAATTATTCTTGAAATCGAATTTTATTCGAACAGTCTCGTCTGAAATCGAATCAAACATTCGTATTCCCAATATTCTGTTTTCTTCTCCGATTGCGTCTGAATCGAAAGCAATAAATCAAATGCAGCCACAAGTTAACAGTTCGAAAGTACGCTTTTGAAGGGCTGAAGTTATGACACTTATGTTAATAAGAAGTTATAATGTTTATCTTATTTGAAAATGGTAACATTTTAAGTTCCCGATCATTTTTCGAACTAATGTGTATTCCGCAGCTGTCGTAAACCTTTGGAACCGAGACAAAAGGATTTTTCGTAATTTTCTTTCTATTCAAAATCTGTTCTTGTTTCAATGATAAATTAATTTTCTGAAGTTTTTTGATGAGTTAAAAGCTCTTCGTAATTCACGAAAAGTTACAAAACTGAAAACAATTGCTAAAATATATTTTCAGAAACCAAATTATTACAGTAGCTGCCATTCACTTCCCTGATATTCGAATGAAGCATTCACTTCGTGAAGATATTTATGAACATTCGCATACGTAAAACGAATTAACATTCGCATGAGTGAAACGAATCATTCTTCATTTAACAAAGTGAATGTTGGGTGGGATTTTGCTTCCCGTAAGTACAATATTCGATATGAACTGTGTTTAAAGAAAAAATACAGAGAGAAAATTTAAATCTTTGTACAAAAATGGAAAATAAATTAATATTAATCGTTGATGACCTTAAAGAATTGCGTAAAAATTGTAGTGCACCTAGTGCTATCTGTTGTCAAGAAGGAAAACTTCAATCCGAATGATTAATTCGAACACCACAAACAAAAATCGAAAATTCGATTTATTTTTATTTTATTTTGCCCGTCACGTTGTCAGCAGTGGTGGCACGACAGTCGAGGAATTGCGAGACCATATTGCCGGACTACGCGGCAGCCAAGAGCCTACGGGTGACAAGATGGTCGGTGTGCAAATATATGATGCTTAACACTGCGGTTATGTAATATATAGGATAAAGAAATATAACTGATTGTATTATTATTTATTACCTTCAACCACAAAACTATTTTAAATATGTACTGAACTAACATATCCATTATACTTTAACATTAACGGAATTTAATTTACAGAGAAAACTTAAATTCCTATCACGCACTATTAAGTGATTTCCATTTCCTCCAGTAAATGAATAAGCCAAATGTCATTAGTTTTTTTTTTTCAACACGCGGCGTTTTAATATGCCAGTGATGCACATCTCCAAGGCCATACAGCAGCTGGCGCGCGATCAAGGCCAGTTCACGCGCACTTGGCTCGGGATAGTCAACACTGGGGGCCCCTTCCCCCGCGGTGCACTAAGGACGCCGCCTGCTGGACGCGCGTGTTATGACGTGTGTGTATGTCTCGCGCGCCTGTCGGGTCGTGCGTCATTACAAGGCTAGGCGACTTTACTTTTTTAAAAAATTACTATTATTTCTTGTAAAACAGTAAGAATAAAGAATAAAGTAAGAATAAAGTAAATATTAAAAAAATCTATTCAATTCATTATTTAAAAAAGTATTCAAATTCGAATATTATGACAGGTTTCTAGTTAAAATGTGCAGTCAACACTTTTTAAATAAAAAATTTGATTTTGTAAGTTTAAAATCTGTTTGGGGTAGGGCGTACTGTACATTTGATTTCGCTAACAATTATTTGCATCGGAAGAATTCAACGGTCATTTTAAGTTATTTTTATATGCCTTCTTGTGTATGGAAAATTACATCTTTAAATTTGTAAACAAATACACGCACTGACTATCGGTATTCTAGCAGTGGTCGTGCGAGTGGGTGTCTGTGCAAACAGAGTTATTTTTCTAGGAACTTAAACTGATTGGAAATCGATGTTTTAAGAAATATTAGTTAAATTCGTTCGTCATAAAATAATTTTTTATTAAAATATTTTTCATTTAAATTATTTTTATGGTTACGGGTCACTAGAATGGCCTGCCATGGATTTTTTTCAGGGGGTGGGGGGTGAACCAGGTAGCCTGCCGCTCCTGTGACGCCACCCAAGATGGCGGCAAACTCCTACCTCCTGAGCCAGGATGCCGGTGCCACCGAAGGAACTTCACGTAGCTACTCATAATTTTAATTATGTTATCGGGAAATGGTTATCAAAGGCACCATTTCCACTGGTTTTAACTTATTTGCCTTAAATCTCACTGATTCATGTTTAGAGTGCACCCATCGGTAGATACGATGGTTTATCGCGGGGCAACTTGCCTTTTTCCTCAGGTTCCAACGCACCGTTTACGTGTCAGAACGTTTTCTTTCGTTACTGGTTGTCGTACATGTACGAAGCTATACTTTTGTATTTCACTTAGTTAGTAAGAATTTGGGTACTCTTTTATCAACCTTGTGTAATTGGTCTTCCGACAGGTATGCCTCGTCAAACACGCATCATCCATACATAAAAACCTCAAGGGGTGGCAAATTGTTAGAAGACGTGTTGGTTAAAAAATTTTTTTTTAGCCATTCCCTGGTGTCTCCGTGCACCGGACGCTAATAGCTCTCTGGCAGACCCCAGCGCTCAACGGTCTCAGCGGTTGCTGAAGGACTTGCGAGGCCCCAGGCGCGAAGTCATGGGAGGAGAAAAGCGGAGGTGGGAATATTTCATAAGCAGCTGCTTGCACCACATGTATGCCGGCGCGGAGGGGTTGAAAGGGGGTTGGGAATCCCCCCCACCCCAACACCACACCAACCCTTCTGGAGGCGCGAAGGGCGGAAATTGGTACCGGGCGGCCCAGAAAACACTCGGAGACTAAGCCAACCCCTACCTCTTTCCTGTCTTCCCCTCACTTACCGCCCCCTCTAACCCGCCAACCTAAGGGCTCCTGAATAACTTAGCGAGCAATCTGGCAACTCAGGTGGCCGGGATTACAGCGCAGGCGAAGTCCGGCCCTTTCTCGCCTGCCCCCTATTTTCGCTTGCTGTAACAACGGGAAGGGGTAGGCAAAAAAAAAATGTAAATATATATGCATATAAATAAATTACCTAGCTTAAAAACACCCCCGACGTCATCGCGCACCGCGGATTGCTATCCAGTCTCCTGCTGTTCTTTTCACACGCACGCTACGGGAGAGCTCGCTCCTGTTAGCTACAGCCCATTCACTGTTACTTCACACTTTTCCGAGGACCTGCTCAAGTTCTACTTCCAGGATATTCCTCCGCCTCGTGCTAACTAAGCTTATCTAAGTCTAGAAAATTACACCACAGGTACTACGCACCCCATACGTGCGCATTCAGTTTAATAAAATTTTGCATAACAACTATTTGTTACTAAGCACTGCCGACACGCCTATTTTTTCCCCCCTGTTTTTATTCATATTGTTTGCCAACGAAATATTATAATCTATCGATGAAATATAATTAAATGTAAAATTTAACCAAAATTTAGACAATTTTACTTTAACGTAAGTATGGAATGTTTGTAATTTAAGATATATTTAGGAAACAAGCAAACACGTCATACATGGGTTTATTTTCTCAAAGGTTTGCTTCAAAACGTGTGAAGAAATGGTGAATTGATTATATAACGCAAACGCCGGCCCACTAGACGTGTTACGTATTTTGTGGTTCTGATTTTCACAGGGAAATAGGATAAGAGCTTCGCGTTAAGACAAAAGCCAATATTGGAATAATTCCTTAAGATACACGTGCACAACACATTTAATTCTAAAAAAAGAAGTCTTCTTTTCTTACGATAACGGTCTGTCTCTGTTTATCCCTTTCAGTGCCGAATTAATTTACGGGTTCAAGTGTTGCTATCGTAATTTTTTGGGGTGCACCGTGTTGAGCATGCTTCTCGCATTTACTGAACAACGTACTGCGCGTTTTGTTGACGTCAGCGTAAACCATTCACAAACCAGGGATGCAGAAACTTCAACGAATCACATGACTCGAAAAAATACCCTCAAAACTGATGCCTTGTTGTGTACAGTGCTAACCATAAATATCCTTGACGTGCAACGTGTCCTTAATTGTTGACACTGGGACTGAAAGGGTTAGAATTCCATTGAACCAAATATAAGATTATTTTATTTTAACAGAAGTACATATAAATCGATCGCTTGTGATACGTGAGATATTTAGAGAACTACCAAAGACGAAAAACAAAAAAAAACGTACATTTAGAAACAGAACGGATAATTCAAAAAAACATTTTGAAACAACTTGTTAATTCAATGAAAATTACTGAAATTTTTTAATTATTATTTGTAATGACNTAATTTTTATTTGTAATGACACGCTTCAAAATGACACATGGTTTGAGTTATTTTCTTCATTTAATAATGATTGAGTGAATGAAGATATTTGGGCGGCTATTAACATTAAGGTCTTGAGAGCCGATGAGGGTGAGGCGAGGCGAAAGTAGAGCGGTGCTGGAATGAAAGGGTGGGGAAAACGGGATATCCCCGAGAAAATCCGCCGACCAGCGTCATCATCTAGCGCGATTCCCACATGCGAATTCATTAACTAATGAATAGGAAGCTGTAAAACTTGTGTTATTATTTTTCATCACGCTAAACTTTACTCTCCTGTGAACATTCTAACCGGCTCATTTGTTCAATGAACGCAACCTTTGTGAAAAGCCATTTCTGTTCGGACATATCATATTTTAATAATTTTTTACAGCTACAGAGCCGTGGCAAACATAATGCGAAATTAAAAGTTCTTTAACTGAATACTTTGGAAACCAACCTTTGAAATCTGCCACTGCCCCTACCAACGTGTTAACAATCCATTACCTTGTTCTGTTTTACGTAAAGGTAAAATAGGAAAATACATGGTAATTACCAAAGCTTTTTTTCAATTGCTTGTTGCGTGGAGCTACAGAGTAAATAAATACAGAGAGACGAAATAGCGTGGCGGTTCCTTTGATGTGGGCGTAGCCACTCAGATTGGCTGCGCGAAGCCCTGACAGTGGGCCTAGTGTCCGATTGGCTACCGCATGTTGCATAAGGTTTCCTAATGGCTGAGATGCTGGTTGGCAAGTAAGTTACCTGGCGCTGATAGGCGAACGGCGTTCCGACGTATTGCTGGCTATTGACGTCATATTACTGGCTAGTGACGTCGTATTACTTGCGTGTGCGGCTGCAGTTCGCGGGAAAAAGCGGCTATTTCACCTCTTTAATCTTAATACGCTGTGGCGATGACTTGCTTCCTTAATTACAAATAAGATGACCTATCACAAAAATTGTTTCGAGCCAATATTCATTTAAAAACCGAGTAGATGGTTGCTACGTTTGTGAATGGATGATGTGATTTTGAAGCAGTTCTCAAGTCACCAGACGTATTACATATGTTCGGTATCAGAGGAATAATAAATCCTATTGGCCCATCTGGATGAGCGTAACCTCTCCCTCACTCACGACAGTACGTAACGCAAATAAACCTTCCAACGCTTGGAAACCTAGCAAGACGTCCACTTTTCTCACAAAGAATAACTCTTAGTAGAACANGCAAATAAACCTTCCAACGCTTGGAAACCTAGCAAGACGTCCACTTTTCTCACAAAGAATAACTCTTAGTAGAACAGAAAATGAGAGTATAGCTGACTAACTGGTGATTCTTGGCGCAGTAAAATGTCCAAGGACGGTGAATTTAAATCTTGCGCGCACAGAAGGTCTAATTTGTGCTGTAATTTCTGCGTTGAAGCAACAAAAATCTGTACCTTAAACAAATAAAAATGTCAAGTTCGGAGTGCTGCAGTACCAGGTTGTGTCATTAGCTGAATTCTCTTTCGCGCAGGTTAAGCGAAGGTAACACCCTGGTCCTTCGGAACTATCGGCGTGTGCTGTTATACTCCAGAAGAAGGTTGGCGCAGCTGTCAAAGGTTTACCCTTTAAATTTGGTCCAGGATCAAAATTGCGCTGAGTGACGTAACATGTATAAGTGAGTGAATAAAAACGAGAGGGGGCTCCGCAGATCCGCAAAAATAAAGGAAGGCAACTGGCCCATTTCAATTCCTATTTATCTGCAGTCAACTCCACAATCTGAGTACTTTTCTCCGACTGTGAGAAGGCGTACATTAAAAAGGCATACATGCCAGCATGCTCCATGGTTGTAGACGAGAAAACCCAGCAGAATCAAAATAGGCGGAACTGCACCGCAGCCACTCCAGGTGTTCCAACATTAAACTTCTTTTCTGCCGACATAACTATCAAAGAACAGTGTAAATGGGTATAACACTTTTCGTATTATGTATTTCATTTGAGATGACTGTACATTTGTTCATACCTAATTTTGATGCAGCTAGATTATATTCAAGATTGTCAAATACATTTATACATGTGGAAGGACTGGTCGGTGTAAAAATCAAATGCAAACAAACACGTCCTTCATCACAGTCGACATTGCAAATTTGACAGTTGTGCTGGAGATGGGAAAGTCAATAGGGTCTATTAGAACTTACGCAGAAGACGAAAATCGGCCTATCTCATGTTTTAGTGTTTAGAGAATCCGGGGTGGAACACACCGCTACGCAGCTCATCGTGATCACAGAGTAATCAAGAATACAGTCGTGGAAAAGCCGCTTATTCCGCCGGGCTCCAGCTGAACACCCCAGCAAAATGGCGTCACTAGCCAGCGACACGTAGGGGCGCCTACCGCCAATCAGTTGCTGGTAATCTACTCGCCAGCCAGTAGCCCAGCCAACAGGAATTCTTTCACAGCGTGCAGTGGCTAATCAAACACAAGGTCCATCCCCAGAGCCTAGCGCAGTCAATCAGAGAATGAGTACACCTACGTTGAAGGAACCGATTGCCGTTTTGCCTCTTTGTACTTATCTATTCTGTATGGGAGCCACGGCGAAGAGAGGGACCTGTGGACTCCTTCCCGAAGACATCCCCCTCCCCCACCCTACTGCTCAGACAGGTCCATCACTTTGGATTATTATTGTCTTTACCATCCCGTTTCCTATTTCTCTTCACCGCATTTCCAACTCGGAAGAAAGGATTTATGATAAATATGTAGACTTGAGAATTGTCTTTATATAAGGCATAGGTTAAGAATACAGTAGTACAATATAGAGTGACTCTCAGGCTTTTAGAGGAGTCAGGGTGTCAGGCAAGAGCATCTGCCACCATCCTCACCTTCCGGGCACCCTGGTAGTAGAAATAATTAATTATTCAATGGAGTGACAAGACAGCAAATTAATCGAAAGCAAAGTAAAGTTATAAAAAACGATTGCCTCTAATCAGGCAAAGGGAAAGTGNCAATGGAGTGACAAGACAGCAAATTAATCGAAAGCAAAGTAAAGTTATAAAAAACGATTGCCTCTAATCAGGCAAAGAGAAAGTGAAAAAAATTTCTTGGTCAGAGAGAATGAGTGAGGAGGGAGCGAAGAGATTTGGGCGGCTCTTAACATCGAGGTCTTGAGAGCCAACGAGGGCGAAGTGAGGTGAGTATGAAGCAGCGCCGGAATGAAAGGGCGGGGGAAGTGGGAGATCCCCGAGTAAACCCACCGACTAGCGGCATCATCCGACACGATTCCCACATGCGAAAATCCGTGGGCGAACCTGCCGGGAATCAAGCCGAGTTCACCTAGGTGAGAGGCGAGTATTCTGACCACTGCACCACCAAGGACCCATTCAGAGGGACAGCTGAGGACCAAACTGAAAGAGGAAAATCAAGAACAATCAAAGGGACAGGGAAGCGTAACTGGCCTTTAGTTAGCCATGTGAAGAAAACAGATATCTGTGTCGAAATCGAGCTCACGCCGTCCCGACGCTGGAGAGCCACGCGAACGTCACGCCAAAGAACCGGGAATGGACTGTAGATGCGAGGGTCAACAAACGTAGGAGACATAAGTAAGGGTTCTGTCAGCAGCGCGTTCGCCGACTCATGTTTACATTCGCGCGGGACTAGCGTCGAAGTTCCGGTGCCTCCATCCCCTTCAGCCCCGCGTGGCCCGCCCATAGACTAAAGACAAGGTGGACAGCTTGTTCGTCTTCTGCGCATGTACCCAACACTGACCTACTCCAAAGGAACACAACTGTCAAAGTCACATGGTCGACAGTGATGAACGTGTTTGCTGCATCTCAATTTTCAAAAGACAAGCAACTTTATACGATGACTAATTTGAATTAAACTGCAGTATATTTTGGTTATAGGAATTATACGAACATATCAAATCACTTGTTTACTAACTAGTGTTCTAACTTCAAATCCGATCCACGCCGTTTTTGCTAGACGTGTTGGCATGTGAGCAGTTCAATGTCGGGACACGGAGACTGGTTGCGCGCAACCAGCGAGATCAGTCTACCTCATCTTTAGTCCGTGGTCCCGACCATTGTGGGTGAGATGCAGGAGCGGGTATTACCTCGTAATCACATCACAACTCCGGTGCGCGGTAACTGCACCGCTGCGAGTGCCCCCATTAATAATTACCGTAATCGCGTCTGTGCTGCCACGCGCCGCCTACCTCAGGGCCCCGGCCTTACCTCGCGATTACCCGTATTACGCAGCGAAACAACGTTACCAGATGGTACCGTACTCTCTCCTTTATCCTGCGGGTAATGCCACAACAGCACGGGAATGAAAAAAATACAAATACAGAACCGACAAAAAAAAAATGCTTGTAATTAAATAATTTTTACTAACTACAAAACTGTTACAGAATAGACTTTTATTTCGATGTCCAAAAAGTTCTACTGCGAGATTCTTGTATGTAGCTAAAATTACAAGAAATGTTCTATGTTTTTTTTGACAAAAAGAAAGCACATGTCTGAAATAACAAATCTTTCAATAGTACTGAGTCTGTCATTCATAGAACACTATGTCGCTTGAGGAGTTGCAACGAACACATCTATAGTTTGGGACTACACTGATATCAGTATAACGACCAGTCTTTTATCGGGACCAATAAAAATGTGTTTGNTCTCCTTTATCCTGCGGGTAATGCCACAACAGCACGGGAATGAAAAAAATACAAATACAGAACCGACAAAAAAAAATGCTTGTAATTAAATAATTTTTACTAACTACAAAACTGTTACTGAATAGACTTTTATTTCGATGTCCAAAAAGTTCTACTGCGAGATTCTTGTATGTAGCTAAAATTACAAGAAATGTTCTATGTTTTTTTGACAAAAAGAAAGCACATGTCTGAAATAACAAATCTTTCAATAGTACTGAGTCTGTCATTCATAGAACATTATGTCGCTTGAGGAGTTGCAACGAAAACATCTATAGTTTGGGACTACACTGATATCAGTATAACGACCAGTCTTTTATCGGGACCAATAAAAATGTGTTTGNCACATCTATAGTTTGGGACTACACTGATATCAGTATAACGACCAGTCTTTTATCGGGACCAATAAAAATGTGTTTGCGCATCATGTTACTAGCAGCGGTTTTAATGAGACGACGAAATACGGTCTGAACCACGAATGATACTTCTCACACTTGAGGGACTTCCCTCAATGGACGATTTTTTCTGCTTGTACAGAGCTGACCATTCTCTCTGTGCATCGTAACATATATAGGACACACTGACTAAAAGGGTAAAAACAGACGCGGAGTTCTCGATGGAATCACCGCAAAAATTATTGTGTTATGCACCCCTTATTGTGGCCCTAATTTAACCCACATTATGAATATTTGTCTACAGAACTCAAATTTTTTGACCAATGTAACTAGTCCAAATTAATTCCAATAGTTAAAACAGCATGGTCGAAAGAGCTGAAAGACGTAAGGCCTATTAAAATTTTACCAACAACTTTAAATACGTTTTAAAGAATTTCGTATCATTAAACAAGCGAACACATTGAATCTTAAATCAGTTTAGGGAAGGCAGTCATAATTTAGTGTTAGCCACAGTTTATTGTTTCTAATTCACACATTAATAGTTTTTATACCACAACAAAAATAATTCTGAGTTCTATATCAATGATATTTGTACACTTTTATAATAATGTCTAAAAAAACTGTAGTGTCTTAGCAAATATGCACATTATTTGAGTTTCATGTTTTGTTCTGAAAAAAGGGTTGTGATGAAAAGGTGCCAAACATATGTATACATGTTTTTGAATTTAAAAAATATGAAGAGCAAAATAAATAGTTTTTTCCTTCTAACCAAAGAGGTAGTTATATAGATTCAATTATTTCGCTACAAGGACAACATTCGCAGGCAAAGTAATTATGTTGTTGAAAAAACCGCTTTGTATGCAGTTGGCACTAATGAAACTAAGTTTTGATAACTCAGCCTCTGCGCAAGTATATTGATGTCCTTTTCATGGTGTTCAATCGTCTGTGATACAAACTTCTTCATAGNTAACTCAGCCTCTGCGCAAGTATATTGATGTCCTTTTCATGGTGTTCAATCGTCTGTGATACAAACTTCTTCATAGAAATTTTCATCACCAGCAACAACTGGAGCGTCAACACTTTTACTGATTGAATAAAGGAAGTGAATGTTTGTTGTGAAAACAATATGTGCACATTATTGCATTATCGTGTCTTACCATGCTGGTTCTAAAGNTAACTCAGCCTCTGCGCAAGTATATTGATGTCCTTTTCATGGTGTTCAATCGTCTGTGATACAAACTTCTTCATAGGAATTTTCATCACCAGCAACAACTGGAGCGTCAACACTTTTACTGATTGAATAAGGGAAGTGAATGTTTGTTGTGAAAACAATATGTGCACATTATTGCATTATCGTGTCTTACCATGCTGGTTCTAAAGGTCCTAACTTGCACCCTGGAATTGCCTGGTACCGTCAATTAATAAACTGTAAGAGACGAATACAAATAACGTTTTATTTGTTTAAAAAATTTCATCACTACAAACTGAAAGCCATTTAATTTTTAACAAAATGTTAGGAAAGGTTAAATGTTTTATTTAAAAGTTGGTTATAATTAGAATATTTGTGTTAATAAATCAGAAAAGAGGAAAAAAAAAAAAGTTTGCCGAAAGAAGTCACAAATTATGTTTTCTTCATAGTGTGAATAAACATCAGTAGGTACGCCAACAGAAAAATTCGATTTAGTCACCTAGGTAAGTCATTGTACATGCCATATAAGTAAGTATTATATGTAATTGCACTAACGTGTTATTTTTTCTTCAATAAACAGAATTTGAAATGCACAGATTTTGTTATGTTTACCAAACAATATAATATATATTTGCGTTCACAAGACAATTTTATTAGTTTAGAAACGTCTACTTGAAACCGAAGTATTTAGTTTAATATATTGCACTTGTTCTGTTTCCCACGTGCATGTTATGGCCCGCTAGCGAACCGGCCCGGCTTTACCCGGGTACAATTGAAATTTACAGTGATACAGTAGATAATAATTTCGGAAAAGACATTAATTTATGTGAAAACAGAATTATAAAATTACACTAGGTTGGCTAAGGTTTTTAACTGATTACAGCAACCCAAAAGGAAGGAAATATTTTTTACCCAATAGTCAAGAAGTAGGGTATTCTTTTGGAGTGTATCGGTGCAACTATCGCGTAGTTACCACACTTCCGCTTTCCAGCGTCGATGTATGAAAATCAAAACTTGAGTCTCATCAAGTTGTAGCTTTTTAAATAAGAGTACTTATGTACTACGTTTTGCGCTTGGCTGAGGGATTTTAGTCAATCACCAAAATTAAGCAACGATCCCAGCGGCACACATTTGGATTGGTGACCGTTTAGTGGCATAACACCTGAGCGCTTCCGGGCTTCGGAGGGCACGTGAAATATTCCGTCCCGGTTGTTATCGATTGACAGCTGTCGTTAAGCGATTTCATAGGTCCTTGGGCGTCCTGATAAACTCTGACACCAAAGCAAAAAATATTTCTGTCACGTTCCCAGCCGTTGCACAATTACGTTTTGTTGTTATTTCACAGGAACCGTACAATTTTCCAAGGTAAAAAGTATCATATGTCCTATAACACGACCTAAAGTACCTACACACCAAATTTAATCAAAATCCGTTCAGCCATTATGGAGCTGAGTGGTAACAAACACACACACACAGTCTTTTGCATTTATAATATTAGTAGGATATGAGCAATAAATATACAAGAATTTGTTTCATAATTAACGCTCACTAGAAACTTTAAAACTTAGATTGTGTAGGAAAGAAAGAAGAATTTAAAATTACCAAGTGCACGTTTTTTCACTGGTGTAAATGTAGTTAAGAATTATTCTATCCAACACAAATACAAACAGTTTCTAAGAAGCTATTAGGAAAATTAAAAAAATACTTGTATGTAAAACAGCATGGGACGTGTCTTCTGTTTTATGAAAACATTACTTCGATTCATTTTTTTACTTGACTTTTCTTGTCCCACACTGACATAAATCAGCAGAGAGAATTTAACGGAATAGTTCTGTAATGTCATTTTATGGTAACGATAACTTAACTTTAGTACCGGTAACATAAGTTTCTGTTATACTTTACAATTAAAATTGTTAGCAGAACCACCTAAATATTGTTAAAAGTTATTCTGTTGTGGGAACCTTCTTTTCTGTAGCAGGGACAGTGTTTTCTGTAGTAGGAACTATACAGACAGTTGTGAACACAATCTTAAAGTATTGTTATGATAACAGAACAATATATTGTAAACCCAACAGTGCTGTTTGGTAACTGCAACATAATGTTTTGTAGAAATCATCTCGTTTTTTTCTTCGAAAATTTACAGAAAAAGTATAATAGCTACAAACGTATCGTGGACTGTTGGAGTTACCCTCAAATTCTGTTAAGATTACAGAACTGGTATTGTAGAGTTAACGAACAAGTATGGTAATTACAACATTGTCGCGGAGTGTTAAAGGCACCCTCTATAGAACTTATAAAACTAGTAGAATTAACATTAAAGAAGACAAATAAGAAAATTTTGCTTTTGTGAAATAAAATTTATTTAGTGGAGGCTGTTCACAATCTGTGAGGGTACTGTGCATCCTCTAAATAATTGACATACACCGCCATGTTTGGCGTTAGATTTAATAACAGCAACAAGGTTGCTCGAATGTTCTATTTGTTTTTACAATGCGTACATCACTTACACAAACAGGACATAAAATGAAATAACTAACGCCATGTTTTTATTGGTACTACAAATTATCTGATTTGAAAGGAAAACCACTTTACACAAAGTTACACATAAAAACATTTTATATCAGATGCCACCCAATGCTGTATAGTATAAATATAAACAAAGGAAATATCACTTTATTAAATAAATAAGCTTACTCATATGTGAATTCTTCGCGTCGAGATTCCTTTGCAGACACGTTAAATGATATGCTTTAAAAATAATTAAACAATGTTAATCAAATAAAATTAAAAACCCGAAACTCATAATTGATGTAATTGCCGAGTGGTTCCAGGCGTCCGTCTATCAGCACAAGGTCCGCAGTTCGAGGCCGCCTCCTTCCACAAGGAATTTTTCAAGTTCTAAAAAATAAGTACAGATAGCAGTGCATCCTATAAGCCGACGAGGAAAGATGGTTAGGGCTACCATGCCGCTCAGTAAAGGCAACAGAGTAGATAGTCAGGATAACCATACACCTTTGCTGGGACCACCATTACGCTCAGTTAAGGTAAGAGAACACATTGTAAGTGCTCACTTATGTTACTGCTGGGAACACAATCAACTCTGTAGCGGGATTAGAGCAGCTTTGAAGGGAATACCATACTGGATTGTAGTCGAAATTCTACTTGTTTTTAATCGGAACATTCTATTCTGTAGGAAGTACCAACGTCACTGAATAGTGAAATGTTCTTTTGGCGTTACCATATACCTTTAACAATATCCGTAGGGTACCCAAAACCAAAAATATGGTTTTCCCTATTTTAACAGCCTTGGAAGGCAACGGCTACAGATTAATGGTTCCTACACCAATTTTTTTATTTCAGTACAATATCTCATTTCTGTACTTAACGAATAGCCGATACTGCGAAGATTCAAGCCATTTTTTCCCATTGAAACTAAGCACGTCGCAGATAAATACATTTTCCAAATTAAGAATAATTTCTACTACCTGGATTAGTAGCTTCACTGTTCAGGCGTAAGTAATCTTACTAGGTGTAGATTATAACACGGTATCCACATAACAGCAAATTTTCTCGTGTTCTGGGGCGTTGTCGACGGAAGAACATGTTTTCTTTTCTGAGTGTTGTTTACTGTTTGGGGACATCCAGTACAGAAGAATCGTGTATTCACAAGCAACTAACACTCGCAATAAAAAATTTATCTAATTTTTTAAAAATTACGCTAAAAGGCTTTGAGATGTTTTTACCACCTCTTTTAGAAAGCACAAAAAAATCACAAGAAATAAATTTTTTATCAAATAATTNGGCTTTGAGATGTTTTTACCACCTCTTTTAGAAAGCACAAAAAAATCACAAGAAATAAATTTTTTATCAAATAATTGCCAGATAACTTAAATAGTGACAAATTTGTACAATGGCTTCAAAAATGTTTGCTGTTGATTAAAAATCGAGTTCTAGTTTCGTAATGAATAACGCTGTTTTGGCCACAGGAAAATAATTTTGCCAGCACTCGTCTATTATTTTTAAGTTTTGTTAAAAAAATTTTATTTTTCAGGGTAAAAAAATTCACTCATTTGTACATAGTATAAAGTATGGAGGACACGTAAGCTAACATTAAGGTGGATTAATCTCCTNTGCTTTGAGATGTTTTTACCACCTCTTTTAGAAAGCACAAAAAAATCACAAGAAATAAATTTTTTATCAAATAATTCCCAGATAACTTAAATAGTGACAAATTTGTACAATGGCTTCAAAAATGTTTGCTGTTGATTAAAAATCGAGTTCTAGTTTCGTAATGAATAACGTTGTTTTGGCCACAGGAAAATAATTTTGCCAGCACTCGTCTATTATTTTTAAGTTTTGTTACAAAAATTGTATTTTTCAGGGTAAAAAATTCACTCATTTGTACATAGTATAAAGTATGGAGGACACGTAAGCTAACATTAAGGTGGATTAATCTCCTNAAAAAAATTCACTCATTTGTACATAGTATAAAGTATGGAGGACACGTAAGCTAACATTAAGGTGGATTAATCTCCTCAAATCTTATGTTTCTCACAACTTTCATTGAAGACTTTGTACTCGAACGTCGGTTTTGTCAGAGCAAGAAAATATAGAATATCCGATAAGTCTGGAAACATAGAGATAACATTGTAATTTTGGTTTGTTTATTGCATATTGACATATAAATGATGGGTTTGAGCAAAGAGGAACGCATCCATGTCATGTTGATGTGCAGTGGAAGAAGTCAGAGAAGTGGCTGCTGAATTCAACAGACTGCATTCTGAATGTGCGCCGATCTCATTCTCGTGTATTTACAGATTGGTTGAGAAATATCAGGAAACAGGTTCCGTTGGAGTCAAGCACGTAATGGTTCCCCACGATGGTCCACCGATGAAACAACATCAGTCGCCATTCTTGCTATGTTTGCACAAAGTCTCAATAAATATCTGCTGCGAATGTGCACTGAAACTAGTGTGCCCAAAAGCAGAACCCATGGGATTTTAATGGCACAGAAATGACGTTCGTACAAAACTCCAACTTCTGCAGAAATTNGCCCAAAAGCAGAACCCATGGGATTTTAATGGCACAGAAATGACGTTCGTACAAAACTCCAACTTCTGCAGAAATTAAGTGAGTGTGATCCAGACCGTCGAATGAAATTTTGTGAAAGTACCCTGAACAACTGTGATGTGTCTTTCCAAGCATCATTCTGTTTAGTGATGAAGCGAACTTTTATGTCCCTGGTGAAGTTAATCNCAACTGTGATGTGTCTTTCCAAGCATCATTCTGTTTAGTGATGAAGCGAACTTTTATGTCCCTGGTGAAGTTAATCAGCAAAACACGCGTTACTGGTCTCAAAGTAAGCCTAGGAGGATGGATCCAGCAAAATAGCCTGGTATCGAAGGCATCATAGTTTGGTGCGGAATGTTGAAGGATCGGTTAATTTGCCCTTCCTTCTTCTTCCAAAACACAGTGACATGTGTTTCATATCTGAACATGCTTCGTGGAGAAACATTACCCAGTATCCTGAACGGAAAGGGTGGTTTTCCTGTATGGTTCCAACAAAATGGTGCTCCTGCCCATTACAGCTTGGCAGTTAGGATCTGGCTTGATGAGGAGTTTCCTGGCCATTGTATGAGTTTCCTGGCCATTGTATGGGACATCAAGGAGTGATGGAGGGGCCAGCATGAAGCGCAGACCTAATGCCTTTGAACGTTTATGTCTAGGACTATTTTAAGTCATCGGTGTACGCAGAGAATATTCGATCCTGTGCTCATCTGTAGGAACGCATCGCTGAAGCGTGTTCACACATCACACCAGACTACATTTGACTTGTTCACGAATGGGNGCTCATCTGTAGGAACGCATCGCTGAAGCGTGTTCACACATCACACCAGACTACATTTGACTTGTTCACGAATGGGTGCAGCGACTGCGCCATAGCATTGCACAGAGTGGCAGACATTTCGTACAAATACTATAGATGCTCATTATTCCCTATGTTTCCAGACTTATGCGACAATTTGTATAAGCTTAGTTGTTTTGAAACCCATCTTGTTCAGCTGATGTTATCCCAGTCGTATATGTAACCAAAATCAGAGGAATTATATAATTTTTCATTTTATATCATCCCAAGTTTGAAAATACGCGAGATCTTAGTCCATATAAAAGTTAAATATATCTGTAGAGTAGCGCGTAATGTTTAAACAAGCTCTGACTGTTAATATTACTTTATAAAAATCACCTGGAAAGATATACAAATAAATTCTAGACGAAGGGGTTATATCCACCTTAAGCAGGCAAGCGTGGAAGGAGTTGTATTTCCTGGTGGGTAGCCGCTCGATGTATCCTCGGCGAGGTCATCCATCACTTCTCCAGTGTTCCAGCCACCAGGCGCCTCCTTCTCCACCCCCCTCGCAGACTTATAAGGGGAATTTATCGCCTGAGGAAACTGTTGTGGTCCTCCCCTACCCCAGCCCCACCCCCTGCTTCTCTCCTGCGGACCAGGTTTTATCACCGGAGGTAAGGAAGGACGAAGCGATAAGAAAGAGCGGAAGGATGGTGACCAAGTATCGGCTATCGGGAGGCGCCGATGTTTCCTTTAAGGATCTCGCACATGATTCGGCCAGCGCGCGGAAGGCAAATATTGACGGAGCGTTTTATCTCGTGGCGACCAGCGCCCAGGCGGCCGTCGGTGATCCGGGGCTCCGGATTTACTGTCCTCCCCGGAGCTGCGGGATGTTCCGGGCAGGTGGATTTCCGGAACTGACCCGAGATGGCCACCAGGGGAGAGGAGAGTGGGAGGGGTGATGGCGCTCGGGGAGCCGGCTCCTCTCGTGTTTTTAGTGGGTCGCGTTTGGCCACC
>NQII01005681.1:33874-114105 GCA_002778355.1 Clitarchus hookeri | reverse complement strand
CCCCACCCTTTCATTCCGGCGCTGCTCCATACTCACCTCACTTCACCCTCATCGGCTCTCAAGACCTCGCTGTTAAGAGCCACCCAAATCTCATCACTCTTCATTGATACAATCTGAATTATTTGGTTAACAGAGGTTTTGCTCTGTGTACCTCGGCCTTTGCTAATGGAGGTTTTCTTACGTTCCTTTCTTTACTCATTACCGCCATACTTTTAATGTGTTTCGACGTTACTAGATTAAACATGGATTAGGCCTTAACTAATTCCATGAAGTTTCCATGATTGTAATGATAAACAATTCGATATGCAGCTTCACTACTGCCAGGTACATGAAATGCCATTCCTTGACGAGTCATAATGAAGGTTTTATTTAAAAATCCTAGTTTTATTGTGTCATCTTTGAGATATCTATCATTTATGTAAGTTTACAACGATCATATTTGTAGACTGCTTGACAGATCTACTAAAGGAAAAGGCAAACAATGCCTCAGTAGCAACTGAGTGGTTTTCAGAGGCTTAATGTTGCTGAATGGCAGTGTACGCTAAACTGTATTTCAATAAATTTTCACTACCCCAGCCTGCAACAAATGAGCTCACATAACTTTCACTGTTTAGTCTGAAACCTATGCAAACTCAACAGAAGATTTTCCTCTAAACTGTATAAAAAGAGAGCCACATCAGTTTCTCACCTGCATCCTGTTTTTAAACCCTGTCTTTGTTGAAGTTGAGTGTTACAATATTACCATATTATGTTTTGGGTTGAATGGGGTGATGAATAAGCAATTGTTCTCCTCTTCTGTCAGCTGCCTTTGGGGGTAAATCGGAGAATAGGAGTTGTTGACTGAATTTAGTAGTTTAATTATTAGTATTACCTAAACTGGAAGAAACAGCAGAAAATTTTTATTTAAAAGATTGTCATAATTAATGCCTTCATCGTTTCGTTGCCACTAACAAACCTATCCCTTTGGCTTGGTGGTGGTAAAAATCTCTGAGTTTGTTATAGTGTATGGAATGTATTCTAAGTTATGTCTCAATCTAGAAGCACTATTAAATCATTCGTTATTTGCATTCGGAGATTAAATTTAATTCGAGAGTAACTGTAAATGCTTTCTTCTACTGCAGTGCCAACATATGTGCTCGTCTTTTGCTTGCATGATGGTTGACTCTGAAAAGTATATATTGTGTTCCCGGAAACATTCAGCGTTCTTTCTGAGACCAGTTTCTCATATAAGTAATTTCGATGATTCTCTGTGTTGACATAAAAAGTCACTTTAAGTTAGTGACCAATGCTTTCCTCACTACATCTACAAACTAAATTTCTGGCGTTCTGTACACATAAAGATTCTACTGGTTTAAATTAAAAGGGGCATAAATATGCAAATAATTTGCCCATCCATACTTGTGTATTCTAAAATATAAAAAAGTAATCTTAAAGTGTCCACAAATTAAAATAGAGTATGTTAAATGACATTAATATATTCATCAATTTTTTCTTAGTCTCTACCAACTCAACTAAATATATACCAACAAGTGTGTCTATTAAAATATATTCAATAACAGGTGTGGATATTTTTTAAAAATTGATTTCAAAAGTTTTCAGTTAACCATGAAGAACTCAAAACTGAACAAATTTATGCAACACTGTACTCATAGAAGCCTTTATAATAACGTTTCTAACAACAAAAGTTTCCTTAAATTTTAGCAAACAAAAATAGGCCAGTTATATAGCTGTAATGTGACAAAAATGTNTCTAACAACAAAAGTTTCCTTAAATTTTAGCAAACAAAAATAGGCCAGTTATATAGCTGTAATGTGACAAAAATGTAATATCTCCAGGATTTGGACCAAAGACACCTATCATTGTAAACCAGTGAGCAGCCAAATAGGTAACGGAGGTGTCTTGCTTTTTATAAATTCATCTCGAATATGCAGTGGAGCACTTGACAATTTATGTTGGGCAAGACCAGAGGCACTCTGTACATATGGAGAAATATATTATCCTGCTTTTTATAGCTGAAAATGTTTGATAATTTTAATGATATCAGGGGCGCGGTGGCTGAGCGGTTAGCCTGCTCGCCTCCCACCAAGGCGAGCCGGGTTCAATACCCGGCCAGGTCACTCGCGGATTTTCGCATTTGTAATATTCACAAGAGCGTTATTAGAGTTAGTGAATCATGTGCGTTTAAATTAAATGTTTTAAGCTCTCTGCTTGCGAGATATATTTCAGGCTTACACTATGCATTGCATATTTAAATAATATTCACGGGTACACAATGTTAGTTATCGTGAACCACCCTGACAGTCTAAACAATACAGAATTCACTCTTGTGGACTGCGTACCTAGATAGTGGAAGATGCTTAAATATCAGTGAGTTCGAATCCGTATCAATATTTAATTTTTCCTATGAGAGTAACCGAGTAAAAAAAAATTTCCTTGACAATTTGTGTTAATTCAAACTTTCTCAGTGGTGTCAAATAATTTGTCTGCAGCGTATCTGTCACTATAAGGTGGGAGGCTATTCACCACTCATTGCCTAGATACCAACAAGTCTGCCCTACGCAAACCAATAGAGAATCTTTCACCGTTCGTACACATGACAGATATATTATCATTTCGTGGAATACTTCTGTATTTAACTAATCACATAAAGCTGCTTTTAATGATGAAAAATGGATTTCGAACGAGGCCTCGCATGAGAAATTTATTTCGCGAATATCAGGAAAATTCCCACTGGAAACGAGTCCACATATCAAACTTGTAGCAAAATATCTCCCTGCATGAAAAAAGATGATGGCTTCAAATTATCTTAAATAGCCCTAATTTTAGTAATTGAACCTCATGAAGACTCGCTACTTTAAAGTTGTGGCTATAAAGTTGATTCGTCCAATATTCTCACAACACTATCTGAACTCCACTCCGTTTTCAAGTCATAATTTTCAAAATTTATTCGGAATGAATATTTTTCTCCTGGTTCCTCTTCAGGCAGCTATATTCTATGCTCTTCTCCTACCTATCTAACCGATATATTGGAAGTCACATGACTAGCATAGAACGACCAACAGAATCGCTCGTTTCGTACAAAACTCTCCTGAAGTTAGGACATGCTCTATCTCCTGCTTTTATATGAGATCTGCATTGCATGAGATATTCTCGCATTAGATTTAGTATCAAAGCGCCATCTTCCACAGGTTTTGCACGTATCTTGCGTCGTGTAAAAACTGCTTAAAAACTTATGTTTTAGTTTCACGTGTGCCATTAGACATCTTCTCATCAGATACATCCAGCAGCGTGCTACCTCATCAAATGATGACGAACTCCCGCCAGGTTAGCCAAAATTATTAGTTTTTCTTTAAATTTTCCGTTTTCATAAAATATAAAAAAAATTACATCTTTCTTTTATGCTACTCCATGTCCCGTTATTCGCAAATTACAATTTAAAGTCCTTTTCATGAAGTGAAACAGTGTCTCTCAATTTATAGATATAGGCTTTCATTAAACATGACACCGACGCGTCGTAATGTTCATATCGATACAAGCAGGTTTTATTTTACATACTATGAAACTAACTACGAAAATTTAAAAAAAGATATTCAGGAAGTTCCAAATATCCTTTTTACTAAATTTTTCCCCTTTTCCCGTTAACTACTACAATTTTTCAGAAAACGGGAAATTTACCACTATCTCGCATTACTCCGAAACAATACTGATATTGTTTAAATTTGTGTGGAAGTGTCAAAATAATATTGAGCTATGACTATGGCAGCAGCTAATGAACATACGAGCTTTGCTCAACTATGTAGAGCATCACACCGTAGTAGAACGACATGAAGCCATTTCAGAACACTACGCATCCACTCAGGTGCTGAATACTCTTGCAACATAGCAACAGCTGCGAAAATACGTTTAGTATAATATCACCTGCTGTGTACTTATGATTTCTGCTGTTCCCTTCACGTCCCATTAGGCCAATGCTTCATCACAACACTATGTCACCTCGTCTGAAGACAGGGAAAATTCACTTACTCATTGTAATTCACAACAGAATTTGTAGTCCTGTGTGTAATCTGTCATAATTTAGTTATGGTTTGGTCGTAATTTAATTTTAACTAAATAAATTCAAGATAGCATCGCGAAGGTGGGATGAGGAAGCATGGAGTGAAGAAGAATAAAATGGGAATATTGAAATTTTACTCAATATATGTTAAACTCTACCACTTTGAAATTTTTCAAAGTTGAACGAAACGTCAAGTACACCTAAAAGTTGAAGCATAGGTCACTTCAAATAAATCTGGCACACATCCAGTTGATATGTAAGAGTATTAGCAATGTCAGTTCCCATCCTTGAGTTCATCTATGCCGGATTCTCCTTTATTGTACACATCAGTTCATTAGTTGCTGCCACGCAGAGAAGACAGTTTTATTTTTGATTAAGTGTAGGTCTAGCAATTTGCAGAGGGCGGTAATGATCAACTGCTGAATTCTTGTGGAGTGTTTCGCGTGGGTAGCTGGACCCACGAGGAAGCGTCGAGGACTCAGCATTTCCAGATCCAGAGGCACTCCTGCCGGGCGCTGGAGGCTCCAGCAATCGGTGCCTGCCCGTGACGGAGCTGGTGATTGGCCGTTGGAAGGGAGGGGAGGGGAGGGGCATAGGAGGAGGAATAGGTTCGTATCCGACACTCGCGGCCCCGAGCCGACTGCCTTTGTAACGCCAAATCCCTCTAATTGTGAAGCGCGCACCCCCCTCAGCCCTCTCAGACAGATGATTAGGAAGGAAATAATTGGGGAAGCGGAAGAGGGTCGGGGGCGAGAGAACTTGATTTAGCGTTGTTATCTATGCTTCACCTAATTAGTAAGATGTGTGATCTTGGAAGGCGCCCGGGGCAACCCCGACGCGACTCACAGACGCCTTGCAGAGGGTGGTCTGGGGGAGGCTTTGCGTGGTTGCGCACAGCACTTGAGGCTGCCAATAGCACGTGTCTACCGCAGATGACACGTGCGTTTCCCCTCCATGTTTCAGATCTCGCTAGATAATAACCTCGCGCCATCGACGTGATACGGAGCTCGCTTTCCGTTCTCTTAGCAGAAAACTTTCCTTCTTTATTACGCGTTTCTTAACATTTAGTTGACCATAATTCGCCGCTCTGTAAATATTCGAGTTGGTGTAATTTCTTTATTGCCTTCTGCAGCAGCGAGGACACATTTTCCTTTCTGATATGGTTGGGCCACCCTCATAGTGTGCTGCCAGAAAATAACTTGCATCTTGTATGCCCCTAGTCGAAACGCATAAGTTAACGCTTAATGTTTCTATTGCAAACCCAGCGGTGATGTAGTGGTTAGACTACTCGCCTTCCACCTAGGCGTTTTACACGTACTCAAAACACAAACTAGTACGACTACAACATACAGGCTCTGTATCTGCTGACTCTTCCGTCAACAAACTAATTCGATTCTCGGCGGTATCGCTCCCGGATTTTCGCATGTGGGAATCGTGCCGGATGATGCCGCTGGTAGGTGGGTTTTTCTCGGGGACCTCCCGTTTCCTCCGCTCTGGTATTTTGGAGCTGCNTTGGTGGGTTTTCTCGGGGACCTCCCGTTTCCTCCGCTCTGGTATTTTGGAGCTGCCCAGTACTCACCTCGCCTCACGCTCACCGGCTCTCAAAACCTCGGTGTAAAGAGCGGCCTAAATAACTTCACTCACTCTCTCATTCTTCTTTTTTTTCGCGTGTCTTAACATTTCGCTGACGGAAGGGTCATCAAATAAAGAACCTGTATATCGGAAAATAAGGTGCGTAGGAAAGGTAATGTGTAGAGACCCAAGAAATTTGCTTGATCACGAAATGCTAGGATAGACTTCAAACCTCTGTAATTTTGTGTTACTTTTGTGATTGGGCAACTTGTTTCCTAACACGCCCTGCAGGACTTTGGACCAGTAATAAGCATGCAGAAAGTGACCGAGCGAATCACGTACAACCCAGTATACGGGCAGCGACTGGGGTGTATACAAACCTGCCAAGTTTATTTTAGCCATCAAAAGAACTCGCGAAATATATGGCTATCTAGTAATGGGCAATGGATTATAATAAGGAAGCATTTATAGGATCGCCTACAGCGAAGTCCGCAAACAATGGAAAACAGAAAGTGTATGAAAGAATGGGGAATCAAACGTGGTTTTTCCAGAATGAAGTCTAGTATGTTACCACTGCGACAAAAATAAAGCTATTTGAAAAAGGCGCAAATTGAATTTCGTTTCCTAAAATGCTTCGTCTCTAAAAAAAAAAAACCTCTAGCTTTTGTTCCGTCACGTAATAGTTAGTGGGAGAAAATAGTTTTAATAAAATGGCAACTTATAACTTTGTTCATTCGCTCACATTTTTCAGTATAGTAGGCAAATAACTAATACANGTTTTAATAAAATGGCAACTTATAACTTTGTTCATTCGCTCACATTTTTCAGTATAGTAGGCAAATAACTAATACAAAAAAAGGGTTCTTAAATATTTTTTTTTGCAAAAGATCAGTTCCTAGATTTAACTAGAAAATTTAAAAATTATTTTCTTAATTTATTACTTTCAAAAATATGATTTGTCCATAAATGGAAAAACAACACTACCTAAAAATGAAAATTCGAAAAGAGGACGAAGAAGTGTCAGGAAATAAAATTTGCGATTTTTCGTATATATATATATATATATATAGCAAGTTACCTTTCATATACGCCTACAGTGCGGAGTATAAGACAAGATATCCGATAAAAAAAATTTCAAAGCAGAGTGCATTTCAACAAAAATATTACATTTCAATTAAATCAGTTCAGACAGCCAATTAGGTATAGACACCCAAATACACACAGAGGAAATAGGAAAAATCTGAAGGAAAAGTTAAGAGANTCAGACAGCTAATTAGGTATAGACACCCAAATACACACAGAGGAAATAGGAAAAATCTGAAGGAAAAGTTAAGAGAGATTGTGATCTCATGACCTTTATCTAATAGCATTTATTATGTATAAATATATAACTCTAACGAGATTACTTAANAGAGATTGTGATCTCATGACCTTTATCTAATAGCATTTATTATGTATAAATATATAACTCTAACGAGATTACTTAACAGGGAACTGAATCATGGATTAAGAAACATCTGAGGCAAATGTTTTTTAGATCCCACATTTTAAATGTTTTTAAAGGGATTTGTGGCTTAAAAGTTAGGCCTCAGCGTTGTTATAATTTTCCCATTTTTATGTATTCGGTACTCGACTGGCCACTGCAGCGATAACTGTAAATAAATCGTCATTATCGCAACAGGAAGTTAACGATTCGTACCAGACATATGTACTTATATTTATAACTAAAATATATTTTGGGGCCTAAATATAATAAGTNAAGTTAACGATTCGTACCAGACATATGTACTTATATTTATAACTAAAATATATTTTGGGGCCTAAATATAATAAGTAAAACTAAATTCTGTGTGCTCCAACATTCACAAAACTTTCAAGAAAAATATTATCTCATTGCGTCCCCTGACGGGTTTACACTCTGCTCCGAAAGTTTCAAAGTTAAGAATAATTTCCACGGAAGGAAAAAGGGGGTGGGGCTTCAGTCAAATGTTTGAAGTTTTCCGTCACAAAATGTGAAGATACCAGGAATATATTATTTAGATACATGACAGAAGATTTTGTTTCCTTACTCACAGAGACAATGAAAAAGAAAATCACTTAAATTTTTCTGCCTATGAGCGATGGAGCGCTGGGTTCTCGTGTTATTGTCGCCGGTATTTCTATGTCATTAAAACGGACAAAAAAAACTGACCCATGCATTTTTAAAAAGCATTACTTAACAAGCTACATTTTTATCTTAGTATGTTTTTACATTGATTAAAACGAATAAATAATTTGGACTACCAAAAATTAAATATTTTAATTGAGAAGGGAGATAATGATTTGTTAATTCACCAATGTCTTTTTTATGGTAAAATTTTGGAATTTTGTATTTGCTGCATTTCACCAAAAACTGCGAGAATAATTAAATGCAAGATAAAAAAAGGACAATACTTACTGAAACTTAGGTTATGTTTACCCGATTCTGAAATATGATAAGCTTATACAATAAATTTAAAAGTATTACATTTGAAACATAAGAAAAAAAATAAAAATTATTAATATCTAGAAACGAAAGGAATTGAAAAAAAAATATTTGATACACAATATAAAAAATTTAATTGACAAGCGGTCTTAATTTTCGTGCAGAATATAATATTCGTTATATAAATATTAATATATATATATATATATATATGTTTATTTATTTATTGTCGGTAAAGAGAGGGTTGAACGCCGTAAACCCGTTCTTTATATTACGATCCTGTTGTTTATACGTAAATAATAATTGTATACTGACACACCCTCCAGTCCTCACATGTATGATGTAACTAAAGTGTTGTAACAACTTAACGGCTTGCTTGAGAAATTGATACTTCTAATCAGCATTTCTACAAAAAATATTTTTGGCCCAAATGTATTTATGAATACCTAACCGTATGCTGAAAGACATAACCAATGAGAAGATTTTCTGTAGGCAAATGGTACAAGAAGTTACAGCGCACTGTAAAATTTGTATTTTCCGACAAAAGCTTAAAGCGTTATCAGCGGGCGTATTACTGCTGTACTTGTACTCATTTCTGATCGTGCTCAGCTTATATAGGCTGTTAACAGTTATTTGAATACTTTTGAATCAACATTTGAAAAATGTCGCTCCTGCTACCTGCATACATTTTAACGAGCACACTGACTGGCATGTGCCCAGTCACGTTGGTAACGACGAATGGAAAGTAGTTCCATGTGTTAATGGTGAATTAAAAGTATTCGTAAACATTTGCAAGTACTGAAATGAATTTTTGTCTTCTATTTTTTTAATGCGTGGAAGTGTATAAATTTGCAAATTTNGAAATGAATTTTTGTCTTCTATTTTTTTAATGCGTGGAAGTGTATAAATTTGCAAATTTTTAAAATTTCTACTATTCTAATAATTTTGCGATTTCACTCGACCGATGAACGAAACATTTACGTGTGGCGGAAGAATACACAANAAGTAGTTCCATGTGTTAATGGTGAATTAAAAGTATTCGTAAACATTTGCAAGTACTGAAATGAATTTTTGTCTTCAATTTTTTTAATGCGTGGAAGTGTATAAATTTGCAAATTTGTAAAATATCTACTATTCTAATAATTTTGCGATTTCACTCGACCGATGAACGAAACATTTACGTGTGGCGGAAGAATACACAANTTCTACTATTCTAATAATTTTGCGATTTCACTCGACCGATGAACGAAACATTTACGTGTGGCGGAAGAATACACAATCTGCATACAAGTAGATCTTACGCATGGTTTTCAGAAGTGCTCAGTAACTCCGACACTGAACCTTCGTGATTCGTGCGCAAACGGTTAGCACGGGCCAGAACATATTTTAGCTAATAAAAGAAGCTGGAAGACCGTACAGTGATTTGCGCTGTATCTTGTCTCAAAATATTTTCCCCGAAATATTACTGCCCCCAACTATTACAATGTTAGATACCCGGAAATATAGCAACAAGCTAAACTCCACAAGCCTTTATGTACAGGGGCCTGAGTTGGTTGTTGATTGGCTGATGCTCCAGTTTTACCACTGACCAGGCAGCGCCGCATTCAGTTTTTGTTTTCTTGCAGATTTTCCCAGGGTGTGTGCGGCTTATAAATTACTATCCAATTAAGAAAGAGAGTCAAGCGTAACCTACAAGCGTTTGCTATCTAGCTTATCCGTGCGTACATGAAATAGTGAAGTTATTTGTCTATAGCCATTGTTTTACATATTCCTTAGCATGGAGATTAACTTTTCGGCAGGCCGATCTAGTAAATTCAACCTATACAATTGTACATTAAACTATGCTTATCTTAAAAGCGAAGTAATCAATGTAACCGACTGTTGCGCGGAAGACACTTTCATCAGAACACGGTCAACTACAACTTGGCTAAGTCTGTCGGTGATGAAGTTTGAACAGTGGAGTAAGTGTGTCATGTGTAGTGTGGACTGACAGGGTAGTGATAAGTGAAGGTACAAACAGATTTGACAGATTTGGTGTTCCTGTAGTTCCGGATATGACCACTCGTTTTTAGTTTGTCTTGAATATATATACATGTTCTCTACTCGGAGCAATTTATTGCGGGAAGAACTGTTGACAGCTCGGTATGTTAAAATATATTGGTACGTGACAGAAGATTTTGTTTCATTACTCACAGAGACAATGAAAAAGAAAATCACTTAAATCTTTCTCCCAATATTTATATTTAAAAACGCTTCAGTCTCTGGCTATTACTATGATCGTATGACGAATTTGATACATAGGTTCGGCTTGTTTGCAGCTGAGTTACGGAGGTATACAGTATCAGAATTCTAATTGCCTCAGTCAAAAAAGGTAAAATAACTTCACACACTGACGAAAGCCATTCACAAAGAAACTTCGTATACGTACCTAACAGTCGTGAACTGCTATAGCATATATTAATGTTGTTGAAAAGTTAAGATTTTCCCCCATTTTACTAGATCAATCTGTTACTCTTACATGAAAAGTGTGCAGTTCTCCGGAAAAAAGCTAAGACGTATACGAACTGAATAGTCTACTCGTAAAAGTAGAAAGAATCTAAATTGTTTAGTAAGACGTGTTAAAAAAAAATNCGTATACGAACTGAATAGTCTACTCGTAAAAGTAGAAAGAATCTAAATTGTTTAGTAAGACGTGTTAAAAAAAAATCTTGTGCGATTTCCAACTTTCTTTCTGAAATAGGTTTTGTTGAATTAAACAATGTTTGTTTGGAGCAACCAAATAAATAATTTGTTTTAAGGGAATAAAATATGTTATTGCTAAAACCAAATTATTTTTCTGTTTTCATTTGGTTGCTCCAAACTTAAGATTTGATTGGTTGATTGGTGATAGTAAAGATTATTTGACTCCACGCATATTAAACAATTNCGTATACGAACTGAATAGTCTACTCGTAAAAGTAGAAAGAATCTAAATTGTTTAGTAAGACGTGTTAAAAAAAAATTTTGTGCGATTTCCAACTTTCTTTCTGAAATAGGTTTTGTTGAATTAAACAATGTTTGTTTGGAGCAACCAAATAAATAATTTGTTTTAAGGGAATAAAATATGTTATTGCTAAAACCAAATTATTTTTCTGTTTTCATTTGTTTGCTCCAAACTTAAGATTTGATTGGTTGATTGGTGATAGTAAAGATTATTTGACTCCACGCATATTAAACAATTNTTTGCTCCAAACTTAAGATTTGATTGGTTGATTGGTGATAGTAAAGATTATTTGACTCCACGCATATTAAACAATTTTGGTTATTAAAAAAAGACAGCCCGGCGGTGATACTAACCCACATATTTCCACCCCGAGTATTACGCTCTAGCAATTCTCAGTCAAACTGACCACCAGTCAAATGGGAATGTTTTAAAGTGCATTAAATTTATATACTTGGGAAAATTCGTAGATCAAAATTTCAAGTTTTACAGGTTTATGTTGAAGTTTCATTTTGAACTGGTTTTAATATGATTATATAACATTATTAAGCATCAATAAATGCTATTACAAACACTGTTGCTACCGTAAATGTAACAAACAAACTCTGGAACTGTTTTGATAATGCAGAACGAAAGCAGTCAAATGAGCGGCCAATCAAATATCTACAGTTGATTAGACTAAATATTTTGTTTTCAGTTTAATTATTTCTGGCCAAAAACAGAGGTTCTGTTTATTGAAGCGTGTAACAAAATTTCGCTTTCCAAATTTTATTTACTTAAAAAATATATAATATTAAAACGAGATTCTTGTTTGCTGAAACAAAAGTTTCTCTCAGTGTAAGATCTACATGTTGGATCGGCGGTNTCATTTCCGCCATTAATTACAGCTCATTAGTGGGCTGCGCGTGCCCTGCTAAACCCGCGCCCCATCAATCCCCGGCTCCTGTTGCCGCCATTTGTACCAGTCCTGAGGGGGAAGGAGGGACCTGTCCCCCTTGCCTGCTCGCCGTTTTGTCATGCTCCTGGGGCGCGCGCTGTCCTCGGGTGTCGGGGTCACTGCGGGGCCCGGTCGCGGTCCCCTGTCATCACGCGCACACGCTCTGTGTTTGGTCCCGCCAGCCCGCGAAATAACGCCAACACCGCTGAAACACACCCCGCCATTTATCCTCACGTTGACGACCGAGCTCCATTGTGGAGCAGGCTGCCATTCCTCTGCGAGTTTCTTCGCAATTGAAATTTCACTTGTTGATCCGTTCGGGGCCGCGGTGGCATAGCGGTTGGCCCGCTCGCGCTCCACCATGGCGAACCTGGTTCGATCCCCGGCTGGGTCCCGGATTTTTGCAAGTGGGGAATCGTGCCGGACGATGCCGAGGGTCGACGGGTTTTCTGCGGGGATCTCCCGTTTCCCCCCTCCATTCATTCCGGCGCTGCTACATACTCACCTCCAACACCCTGATCGTCTCTCAAGACCTCGCTGTTAAGAGCCGTCTAAATCTCTTCACTCACTCACTCACTCTGATCCATTCATTGACCGTGCCCATGATCTAGAGAGCGCGTTGCACACGGGTGGTAATTACGAGCGGTACTGTACATAGCAAGGCAACAGTGCCCAGTCTGCCTTGTGGGTGATCTGATATGCAGAAGTTTCTACAACTTTCTAACATGAAGGATTTATAATAATAATCATCGAGCACACGGCACGATATTCACTGGTAGGTAGCAAGAAAAGTGCTGGACACAAAAACAGAACCTACCGAAAAATTATATGATTACAGCCCTTAAATTCGGAAATTAATGTATTACCGAACGTGTTAAACAGTGTTTATAGAAAACTAGTAGTCAATTAATTATAATTGTTTAACCCTTTCAGCCCAGATTTAACTTATGGTTACAGGTCTTGCAAACAAGAAATTTTATGTCGCGTGCTTTATTTTAAACCTACACTATAAAAATGTTTTTGCATTTTTACAAGTAACTCTTTAGAAAATAATTGCCAAATATATTTTTTGTAACAGTACAAATAAATTACAGCAAGCAACAAAAAAATTAGTGAATAATGTGTAGTACTAATTATTTAATTTTGTTTTGTTGTAGACTACCAGTTTTAAATAAACATTGAGATACAATAACAAATTTTTGTTTTTTATGAAACAATGTATTGTATATATACTGTATAATTTATTCGTGATTTTTTCACACATTTAAATTGAAAATTTGACAAATCACCCCAAGTATGACGAGCTTGGATCTTTCCTAAATATGTGGTCTTCTCACAATTATTTTTAGTTGTGTTAACATAAAAATACCTTACGTTTTATTAAATTGAATTATTCCAACATTTCATCTATAAATTATTATTTATTGAAAATGAATAGGACAGGGAGAAATTAGGGGTGATGGTTTTGTCTAGTAAGAAATATGTTTTTACGCAATGTACACTGAAGAGCCAAAAAAACTGGTTTAGGCGTGCGTATGCAAATAACAGAAGTATGGAACCAATCAGAGTAACACGATGCGGTCGGCAACTAGATCGGTTACTGCTGCTAAAATGCCAGGTTATCAAGATTTAAGTGAGTTTGAACGTGGTGTAATAGTCAGCGCATGAGAGATGGGACATAGTATCTGCGAGGTAGCGATAACATTTGAATGTTCGTGTAATACCATTTCACGAGTGTACCGTGAATATCGGGAATCCGGTAAAACATCACATCTTCGATATCGCTGTGGCCAGAACAAAATCGTGAAAGAACGGGAAAAACGACGACTGACGAGAATCATTAAACGTGTCAGATGTGAAACCCTTTCTCAAATTGGCGCAGATTGGATTTGTGGACTGCCCTGCAGGATTCATGGTGTGAATTATGAATTACCTCCTGCATACCTTCAGACATTAGTCGAGTCTATGCCACGTCGTCTTGCGGCACTTCTGCGTGCTCGGGGAGGCCCTACACGATATTAGGCAGGTGTACCAGTTTTTNACGTCGTCTTGCGGCACTTCTGCGTGCTCGGGGAGGCCCTACACGATATTAGGCAGGTGTACCAGTTTTTTTTGGCACTTCAGTGTATTACTACAGTGAGTGCGCACGAATGCAGTGCGCTGTCCAATTGGTGTGATTTTCTATGCTCAGTTAAGCTTTGTTTGCATGAGTCGGAGGAATATCCTGGAAGTAGAACTTTAGCAGGGCTTCAGAAAAGTTGGAAGTAACCGTTAATGGACTATAATTAAGGTGTAGAGTTCCAAGAAGATCTTCAGTTGCTAGTTTACAAACAATTTTTTGGAACACGCACGGGGAAATGTACAGTTACCACACCTATTGACCTAAAGGTTTGTGTTCGCCTTTGCAAATGAGAATCAGTCATCATCGAAAATAGTTACGCCGTTTACGAATCACACACTTCCACAGGGAAGGTCGTTTGGCATTGAGCTTCACAGTGTATATGGTGCTCAACAAAAATATCTTTCTAATGCCTTATGCAAACAGTCGAGTCTGACTTGGTTAACCCTTTGCGTTCCATTGTCCACAATCGAGGACATGTTGCACGTGGAGGATATTTATGGTTAGCACTGTACACAACAAGGCATTAGTTTGGAGGGTATTCCTTCCGAGTAATGTGATTCGTTGAAGTTTCTGCTCCTCTAGTTTGTGAATTGTTCATGCTGACGTCAACAGACACGCCGTACGTTGTTCAGAAAATGCGAGAAGCACGCTCAACACAAGTACAGCGCGCACCAAAATGTTAAACGATTGCAACACTTGATCTCGTAAATTAATTCATCACTTCAGGAGTTAAAATAAAATAACTTACATACATAGGATGAATCACCTAAAACTTGCACCGCAAATATTTATTAAATGGAAGGTGCTCTTCATAAGCTGATGTTACATAAGTGAAGTTTAGACAAGGGCTGACAGTTGCAGTCCAGACACATATTTTAAAACTTATTAAAATACGTGTTTCTTGAACAAAGGTACATTTTTTTAATGGAACAATCCATAATCACAACTAGAAAATCTAACCAGAGGAATTTAGAGTGTTGAGAGTGTTTCTGCAGGATTCTAGTGCAAGTAGTTTAAGTGCTATCGTGTTATACTTCCAGTTCCCCGCAATTGGTTAAAGAGGTTTGCAAATAATTTTCGAGAAGGTTGAAGTCTATTGGGATATCGCTCGGCGTACACATTACAAAAACGAATGGCATTCTTCCTACATTCTCCATACACTATGAGCATGTTGGCTTTTCCCGCCTTGGTAAGTACCATCTTCCAGCACGTCCTACGCCCAGGAAGTGGAAACTAACACAAAGTACTGACAAGGACGAAACAATCACTGTAAAGGAAACAGTATATATATACACACATATGAACATTGCAGCCTAGTAATAAAGCAGGTGAATAGAGCAGAACACTGTAGGTATTCAATATTTCATATTAAAATAACACGTAAACTATATGCACTAGAATACTGCAAAAACACCATTAACATTAGAATTTCATCTAGTTTTATTTTCTTTATGTGATTAAGCATTGATCCATTTGAAAAAAAACCTAACTTCTTTCAAGAAATGCAAGTTCTAATAAGTATGAAAATCTGTGTCTGGGCTGCAATTATGAGCCCTTGTCTTCAATTCTGTGAAACCAGTATATCAAGAGCACCTTTCATTTCCGAAATGTTTTTCGGTGCAAGTTTTAGGTGATTCATTCTGTACATATAAACGCCGGGTGGAACACGATGTCTCGTAAATCTTACTGCAGGTCAACTGCACAGTCAACTCGCCATCCGACTAACCGACAGCCGGATAATGACGGACGTTGTACAGTAGGGGGAACTGGGGCACATTGAAACACCCCCTCTGCTGCTCACAAGGTCATTACAGGAAGTTTCACAACAGCTCCAAAAGATGGCGCTAGTGTACACAACTACCTTCAGAACGTCTTGGCGTGATTCAGTAGTTTGATGAAATGAGACGGGTGATTTAGTGTTTTCGTAGGTCAAAAGTGAATTTAAATTGTACAATTGCAGTGGTNAGTTTGATGAAATGAGACGGGTGATTTAGTGTTTTCGTAGGTCAAAAGTGAATTTAAATTGTACAATTGCAGTGGTATTATACAACTGTTCCAGTATTTTCAACAGGAAAGAATGCCATCCCTGGCAAGTAAAGCTACTCTTTATCAGTTCCTCATTCTTTTTTGTTAGATAAATTATGAAGTGTTGGATTTGAGATTATCCAAAATACATATTTTTCAAAATGGCTGCTTGGGTCACATTGATACATCCTATGTTGGGGCACATAGATGCGTATCGATGTGCCCCATGATAGCTGCAAACAACATATATCCTTTTGTAGTTATTTTTTTCATTACCNACTACCTTCAGAACGTCTTGGCGTGATTCAGTAGTTTGATGAAATGAGACGGGTGATTTAGTGTTTTCGTAGGTCAAAAGTGAATTTAAATTGTACAATTGCAGTGGTGTTATACAACTGTTCCAGTATTTTCAACAGGAAAGAATGCCATCCCTGGTAAGTAAAGCTACTCTTTATCAGTTCCTCATTCTTTTTTGTTAGATAAATTATGAAGTGTTGGATTTGAAATTATCCAAAATACATATTTTTCAAAATGGCTGCTTGGGTCACATTGATACATCCTATGTTGGGGCACATAGATGCGTATCGATGTGCCCCATGATAGCTGCAAACAACCTATATCCTTTTGTAGTTATTTTTTCATTACCTTTTATTATTATTTTTACCATACACTCCTTAATGCAACCATTTCCCACCAACAATTACTAATATGAGTTTTTATTGAAGTGAAATAGCTCCATTATTGGATACTAGAAAATTTTTATTTTTTTTTTGCAAACATTGATTTCTATTTTTTGTTATTCCAGGGTTTCCACTATGGTTCACTCTTACAAAAAAATGACCGAGACAGCTGAAATCAACGAGGATGACGTATCGAAAGCTATGAAAGCTGCTTTAGAGGGAAACCTGTCAATCCGGAAAGCTGCACTCATGTTCAACATCAAACCCGCTACTCTGCAGCATCGTCTGGAGAAAATGAAAGCAAGAAATGGCAAAGAAAGAGTCAGGGATCACGGTTCTAAGTATTCCTCTCAACAGGTATTTACCACCAAACAAGAAAAACATGAGTACCTTGTTAAATGCAATGAGTTGCAACACGGTCTAACGCTGAAGGAGATGAGGCGCTTCGCATATGAATTTGCTGAAAAACTACGCTGTAAATATCCTGAAAGTTGGAATGGTAATGAAATGGCAGGGGAAGATTGGATGTAAGGTTTTAGAAGTAGGAATGCAAATGTAAGTTTGAGGAAACCAGAAAAAACATGCATTATTAGGTGTGCAGGTTCAACAGGGAAGCTGTTGAGGAATTTTTCAATAATTATGAGAGTGTCATGAAAAGATACAATTTCGCTTGACACAGAATATTCATTTTTGATGAAACTGGGATTACCACTGTCCTTGACACTCCAAATTTTCTACCCTCAAAACACCAAAGGAAAGTAGNGTAAGGTTTTAGAAGTAGGAATGCAAATGTAAGTTTGAGGAAACCAGAAAAAACATGCATTATTAGGTGTGCAGGTTTCAACAGGGAAGCTGTTGAGGAATTTTTCAATAATTATGAGAGTGTCATGAAAAGATACAATTTCGCTTGACACAGAATATTCATTTTTGATGAAACTGGGATTACCACTGTCCTTGACACTACAAATTTTCTACCCTCAAAACACCAAAGGAAAGTAAGGCAGGTGGTTTCAGTAGAAAGGGGGGAACTTGTTACCTTTAGTGCCTTCATTTTTACTACTGGAAATCAATATCNAGGCAGGTGGTTTCAGTAGAAAGGGGGGAACTTGTTACCTTTAGTGCCTTCATTTTTACTACTGGAAATCAATATCCTCCAGTATTCATTTTCACCAGGGTTCATTATAAGAACCACTTCATTGCAGGAGCTCCAGAGGGAAGTTTGGGTTTAGCGTTCAGGAGTGGGTGGATGACTGCAGATTTGTTCTTAATAGTTCTGAGGTACATCAAACAACATACAAATTCGTCAATAGAAAACCGAATCCTGTTGCTTTGTGATAATCATGAGCCACACGTTTCTTTTGAAGCCTTTGACTACTGTCATGCAAATGAAATAGTTTATTTGTCATTCCCCCCACACACCTTCCATAAACTGCAACCATTGGACGTAGCAGTGTTTGGCCCCTTTAAAGTAAAACTGAAAATTGCTTTCAACGATTGACACCTGGATAATCCGGGGACACACCTATCAATTTATGACATTCCAAAGCTGGCTAAATTTGCAAACTTAGAATCATTCACTCCGAAAAATATTGTGTCTGGTTTTGAGAGGACATGCATAGTGCCCTTCAACAGATTGGTATTTTCTGACTCTGATTTTTCTCCCAGCATAGTTTCCATACCTCATTCGCACTCTGATACAGTTGTCACACCCCCTCAGACAGACTCAGCAACTCCCTCAACTGCCTCTCAGTCACAAGATAGCAATGTTCCACAAAGTGCTGGTGCTACCCAGACTCCACGGCCAACTACTTGTTCAAACAGGCCTGTAACTCCTGAAGACGTACGACCTTACCCAACAGCTAGTGGTAGTAGAACTAACAAAAGAAAAGGACGGCAGCCTGGTAAATCTCGAATTTATACTGATTCTCCAGAGAAGAAAATGCTTTTAGACATGAGAAAAGTTAAAGAAGAGAAGCAAGCTGCAGCACAGCAAAGGAATAGAGTCAAAGAACTGAAAAACGCAAAAATGCTGCTGGGGATAAAATACAACAAACCTTTGAAGCGACAGACGAAGAGAGAGAAGGTGGAAGAATTATATTCATCAGATGAATCTGAAACATCCTTAGGACGGTTGTGTGACTCTACATAAGATGATTTGAATCTATGTGACCTGCTAGGTGAAGAAGCAGATACTTTGGAAGATGGTACAATGGAAGACGCAGATACTTCTGACCAAAATATTGCTGATAATGACTTTGTTATAGTGCGGTTTGCAACATGTGTTCCTGTAGTCGTCAATAAAAGCCACTTACTTTTAANAAAAAAGAGATCTGTTGTTCACTTTGTAAGCCAAGTTAAAGGAAAGACTGATGATGGTGACCATCTCGTCCGGTTTATGAACAGGAAACCTGGTAACTGTTTCATTTTTCCTAAGAAAGAAGACAATGGTGGTGTTGAAGTGCCAGATACGACAAAGTTGCCACAGCCAACAGCCAACAGCCGGACAAGGAACAGCAAGGACATCAGGTCGTTATATATTTAATTTTGGTTTTGATCGCTTTAACATTCCTTACAAATAAATTTTCGGTAATTTGAATGTCTCTAAATAAATATAAAATGGTTTGCTAACTCTTTTTCTATGGAAAATATGCAGTAACTGATATTTTTCTCCACTTTCCCCAAACGTATCAAAGTGCCCCATGAGATGCATCAATCTACCCCGGGGATGGGGTGCATTGATACAAATGACTTTTTTGGTTTTTTTTTATTACGTGCAGAAATAATACATAAAACAACGACTGTGCCTGTTAATAACACACTTGACTAGTTTTGCTGACATCACATGGAAAAATAACTTGAAATGTCTGTTTTCTGGGCACCAAAAAAATTCTTAGAAAAAATCCGCATCAATGTGGCCCAGTTCCCCCTAAGTGTAGTTGGAAGCGTGCCAATCATAGTCTGGACCAAAATAACAGTAGTAGAGTAAGTGTAAATACAGGAACCGACAGAACATGTGTTCCTGTAGTCGTCAATAAAAGCCACTTACTTTTAATGTCAGAAAACGTGTTCCGACCTAACATTGTTAATCAATTAAGTCTATGACTGTAAGTTTGTAGCATGTAGTGCAAACGTACGCGGCGAACTTTTCACAGCTAATACCAAATTGTGTAGCACACAAATGGTATAAAATAATCAATTTAAGAAGAATGAAATCACTAACGCTGAAAGGTATTGCATTAATATATTTTAAAATGTACTTGGTAAAAGATAGATACAGTATTTTACAAAATTTCGGGGACAGCCAGAAATCAATATTATTCCAAAAATTTTGATGAGCAATAATTTATAAAATAAAATACTTACTCTTTTCTTGTGCGGTGTCATAACTATTTTGCGTTATGTTATCCTATTAATTTGANAGCAATAATTTATAAAATAAAATACTTACTCTTTTCTTGTGCGGTGTCATAACTATTTTGCGTTATGTTATCCTATTAATTTGAAATTAACACTAATTTTTTCGGGTGAGTGAAATAGTTTACAATATAAACTATTTCTCTCACCCGAAAAAATTAGTGTTAATTTAGTATTACTATATAAATATACTAATAGTAGTATTACTATATAAACTTTATATAGTAAGTATGTTTAAAATACGAGTAAAATTTTGATTTTTATATATGAATAACTATGAAATACATTTTTAAATAGTTTCGTATATCATGTCCATGATTTCACAGTATTTATTGGTGAATAAGATAATACAGTTTTCTGCTGCCGCACGCCCTTAACCCACAACATTCTTTATTGATTGGTCATCAGACACAGGTGGGGGGGGGGGTGAGCTGAAAATAAATTACAATTTGCTACGGGGCTGCGGTGTAGTGGTTTTTCTACTCACCTCCCACCAAGGTGACCTGAATTCGATTCTTGGTGGGTTCGCTCCCGGATTTTCACCCGTGGGAATCGTGCAGGACGATACCGCTGGTCGGTGGGTTGACTCAGGGATCTCCCATTTCCACCGCCCCTTCATTCTCGTGCTACTCCATTCTTTCCTCGCTCCACCCTAATTACCTCTCAAGGCTTCGCTGTCAGGAGCCGCCCTACTCACTTCACTAAGTTATAATCTTCACTCACTTTTAATTAATTGTGTCATTTTGTGCGGTTACGACAAAAATTGAATTTTTTGCAAGAAAATTATTGTTGCTGGGTTTTAATATTCCTGTAAGAGCCCATGNGCGGTTACGACAAAAATTGAATTTTTTGCAAGAAAATTATTGTTGCTGGGTTTTAATATTCCTGTAAGAGCCCATGGAGACTAGCGAAACGATTGATCTTTATTCGTGAAAACTTCGTTTTCAACAAAAAAGGATATTTAAGAGGCGCCTAGTCCTTAAAGTGTTAGCATTCATCTGTGGAAGAAATGAGCAGTTACAAAAGAATTTTTAGAAGATCATGATGAAGAATTTTTTTGTGTTAGGAAGAAAACTATTTTTTCCCTTTTTTTTAAATTGCTAAGCTGTTTGTGTGTACAGACCGAAGTGTTTATTTTGTAATAATAAACAAAAAGTTGTGTGGTACCTAAAAATATTTTTTTCCAGGCTTAAAAAAATTTTGCTGGATCAATTTTCATAAATTGATACTTTGTCCAAACAATTTAAATATGTTATTTTAATTAAAATATTTTCTAAATTATGTATATGATAGTAGAGTTAGGTCTCCATTTTATCTTAAATGGTAAAGGAGAAATTGATCAGTATAACGTTTAAATTTTTATATTTTTGTTATTATTTTAAGCACGAACTTAAATTTAATTAATATGTATATGAGGACATATAGTTTATGTAATAGAAGGCGGCAATACCTTCAATTTGCCACAAAAAAGATTATCATTATTTTTGTTTAGTGCAAAGAAGCACTACATGGCCCGTAGGGCAGTACCCGAAATAACATGTATCTTGTTTTTACAATCGAAATGACAACTGTTTCATAAGTTTCCTTTATCTGAGTAAAATTAAAAGCGTTATTCTAGTCCTGCATTTCATACATATTATTTTTAAATATCTTATTTCTTTTCCATTCCTTTTGTGAATTTCGTTTTTTGTTCAGTACTGACACATTGATACATCTTGCGTGCATCGTTAAATTCGTTCGGTCACACATTAAGTTCCAAGTTTGTGTTGCATTCACATACTTTCTTGGTAAGAGCTGTACTCGTGTACAGCCCGTCTCTTGCAACCAGTGAACAACGTGCTGTGTGCTCGAGGATATTGGCGTTGACCATTCGGGTCAAAGAGGTTTATAAATTACCACATCTCAAATTAGCCGTATGGAAGACTGGGCACTGATGCCTTGCAGTGTACAGTGCTTATCATAACTTTAATTTAATTTCAAATTTCACGTTCTTGGACGCAGTGAGCAGGTTAACCCATCCAGACCCACATTGATTTACGGTTTCTGGTGTTGCAAACGACAACATTTTATGATTCGTTCTGTACTTAAGTCGACACAAGACTTGTTTCGTTGTCACAGCTAATTAGCTGTATGCTATATGTTCTGCTTCAGGCTGTTCACGGAAAAGTGAGCACATTTGAAACCATAGTTACTTTTCGCTTTCAGCCATTTTTTATAATTTAACTACCTTTTTAAATAAACATTGCCATGAAAGTATTAAAGACAGTGTGTTTACTCGACCTGACTCGGTAGTTAACGTCTGGGACTAAAATGAAATTTATTTATTGACTATTATTCCAAATGAGAGGGTTTTAAAATGTCTTAACTTTACGTTGAATGCCCTTTACACAGTTATATGATCCAATTACGATCTAGAACACCAGCACGGTTTGAGAACCCTTCACCCACAGGTACGATCATTTGTCATTGTGCTTCTCAGTGTACAGTACAAACAAAAAATTACCTAAATGTTCTTAATGTACACAGTTGTGCACGATAGGTGCAGAATCTGTTAAACTAAGGCATTGTTTAAGTCCGCAGCAGTATAACCGTCACCAATACGAAACAAAGTTTCATGGCTCGGAGCGCTCGCCGTCATTTTTTGCCTTCAATTAACGAAAAAATATTCGCGAGTCAGTTAAAAGTTACGTTCCCGAAATGCTCTGGCGCGCGGCTTTCCCTCGTGTTAAGCGCGTGGGCAAATTTTAATTAGCCGAGCAGTAGGGAAACCTCACCGCCAGATACATTATTCCGTTACGTGTCTGTTTTGAAATCTCATGGAGTTAATAAATCGCGCAACGTCGACGTGTGCAGATGAAAAGTTGTTGAATATTCATTATCTGTTTTGGAACAACGCGGCGGGGAAGATCGGTGAGTAGGGTTGGTTGATGAAAGGCGAAGAGCGGTGGGCGGGAACTCTCGCTACATCGCAGGGGTAGCGGTGTCCGGGNGCGGTTACGACAAAAATTGAATTTTTTGCAAGAAAATTATTGTTGCTGGGTTTTAATATTCCTGTAAGAGCCCATGAAGACTAGCGAAACGATTGATCTTTATCCGTGAAAACTTCGTTTTCAACAAAAAAGGATATTTAAGAGGCGCCTAGTCCTTAAAGTGTTAGCATTCATCTGTGGAAGAAATGAGCAGTTACAAAAGAATTTTTAGAAGATTATGATGATGAATTTTTTTGTGTTAGGAAGAAAACTATTTTTTCCCCTTTTTTTTTAATTGCTAAGCTGTTTGTGTGTACAGACTGAAGTGTTTATTTTGTAATAATAAACAAAAACGTGTGTGGTACCTAAAAATATTTTTTTCCAGGCTTAAAAAAATTTTGCTGGATCAATTTTCATAAATTGATACTTTGTCCAAACAATTTAAATATGTTATTTAAATTAAAATATTTTCTAAATGATGTATATGATAGTAGAGTTAGGTCTCTATTTCATCTTAAATGGTAAAGGAGAAATTGATCAGTATAACGTTTAGATTTTTATATTTTTGTTATTATTTTAAGCACGAACTTAAATTTAATAAATATGTATATGAGGACATATAGTTTATGTAATAGAAGGCGGCAATACCTTAAATTTGCCACAAAAAAGATTATCATTATTTATGTTTAGTGCAAAGAAGCACTACATGGCCCGTAGGGCAGTACCCGAAATAACATGTATCTTGTTTTTACAATCGAAATGACAACTGTTTCATAAGTTTCCTTTATCTGAGTAAAATTAAAAGCGTTATTCTAGTCCTGCATTTCATACATATTATTTTTAAATATCTTATTTCTTTTCCATTCCTTTTGTGAATTTCGTTTTTTGTTCAGTACTGACACATTGATACATCTTGCGTGCATCGTTAAATTCGTTCGGTCACACATTAAGTTCCAAGTTTGTGTTGCATTCACATACTTTCTTGGTAAGAGCTGTACTCGTGTACAGCCCGTCTCTTACAACCAGTGAACAACGTGCTGTGTGCTCGAGGATATTGGCGTTGACCATTCGGGTCAAAGAGGTTTATAAATTACCACATCTCAAATTAGCCGTATGGAAGACTGGGCACTGATGCCTTGCAGTGTACAGTGCTTGTCATAACTTTAATTTAATTTCAAATTTCACGTTCTTGGACGCAGTGAGCAGGTTAACCCATCCAGACCCACATTGATTTACGGTTTCTGGTGTTGCAAACGACAACATTTTATGATTCGTTCTGTACTTAAGTCGACACAACACTTGTTTCGTTGTCACAGCTAATTAATTAGCTGTATGCTATATGTTCTGCTTCAGGCTGTCCACGGAAAAGTGAGCACATTTGAAACCATAGTTACTTTTCGCTTTCAGCCATTTTTTATAATTTAACTACCTTTTTAAATAAACATTGCCATGAAAGTATTAAAGACAGTGTGTTTACTCGACCTGACTCGGTAGTTAACGTCTGGGACTAAAATGAAATGTATTTATTGACTATTATTCCAAATGTGAGGCTTTTAAAATGTGTTAACTTTACCTTGAATAGTCTTTACACAGTTATATGAACCAATTACGATCTAGAACATCAACACGGTTTGAGAACCCTTTACCCACAGGTACGGTCATTTGTCATTTAGCTTCTCAGTGTGCAGTACAAACCAAAAATTACCTAAATGTGCTTAATGAACACAGTTGTGCACGCTATGTGCAGAATCGGTTAAACTAAGGCATTGTTTACGTCCGCAGCAGTATAACCGTCACCAATACGAAACAAAGTTTCATGGCTCGGAGCGCTCGCCGTCATTTTTTGCCTNAGTCCGCAGCAGTATAACCGTCACCAATACGAAACAAAGTTTCATGGCTCGGAGCGCTCGCCGTCATTTTTTGCCTTCAATTAACGAAAAAATATTCGCGAGTCAGTTAAAAGTTACGTTCCCGAAATGCTCTGGCGCGCGGCTTTCCCTCGTGTTAAGCGCGTGGGCAAATTTTAATTAGCCGAACAGTAGGGAAACCTCACCGCCAGATATATTATTCCGTTACGTGTCTGTTTTGAAATCTCAGGGAGTTAATAAATCGCGCAACGTCGACGTGTGCAGATGAAAAGTTGTTGAATATTCATTATCTGTTTTGGAACAACGCGGCGGGGAAGATCGGAGTGTAGGGTTGGTTGATGAAAGGCGAAGAGCGGTGGGCGGGAACTCTCGCTACATCGCAGGGGTAGCGGTGTCCGGGTAACAAAAGCTTAGAATGATAAAGGCATTACAAGGGCAATTAGGGGAAACTGGGACAATGGCATTTCAGCAGAAAATACAAGCTTGCACGAGGAACAATTCCTGAACTGACTTTCATTCTTCATGGACGTTGGGATATAATTAACACTACCGACGGCGAAGACGAAAACGTTACACTCGGCAACGAGTGGCTTTGTTACAGGGACCGTGAAAATTCGCGTTCTGATCTGGCAGTCAGCCGGAATTCGAAGCACGAGCGGGGGTTACACCAACAGGAGTAAAAGGCAACTCACGTCACAAGAGTACGTGAGTGTACAGAGGTGAGGCGGTTCCTTTGATGTGGGTGTACCCATTCGCTAATTAGTGTGTGAGGCTCTGAGAACGGGTCTTGTGCCTGATTCGATACATTGTGCTGTGGAAGATTCACTATTGGCTGGGCTGCCGGCTGGCGAGTAAGTTACCAGACGCTGATTGGTGAACGGCGTTCCGACATGTTGCCGGCCAGTGGCGCCATTTTTCTGACGTATGCTTCTTGAGTTTGCGGTACACGTGGCTGTTTCACTTCTGTATTCTTACCTACTCAGTTATTTCATGGTGAGGTCATCACAGCTTCTTTCCACACAACAGTCGAGCACGCAGAAGCAGATGCCAAGTACTCTAACTTCTTGAGTGAGCAATATGCCCCTACCTGTAAACAACATGACAGGACTTCTTTTTTTTAAGTCTTTTTTTTTCATATCCGTATATTTACGTGCAACTTACGCTGAGAGTTTGTTTAGCTATTCTGCCTATGTGCATAACCTAAACGTGAGGGAGACTGATATTCAAATTCTGCGAATTTCCCATCACCGACTTAGGAATTGCCTACAGTACTGACAAAATTAACGTGTTTGCTAACAAGGACGTTTGTTTACAATTTGGATTTTTATCAGGCTCATTTTTTTTCATAAAAAATTATTTATCGTTAGTTTAATACACACTTGTTGAATTAAAAATATTTGCAGGAAGAGTTTACTGATATTTCAAAACCGTTTTTTTTATGTGAAGCGTTTTTTAAACTTTAGTCTAAGTAATGTGGTTTCGGCAGGTATAAGGGGGAGGGGGAAATTAAATTTTGGAACTCTTAAGTTGGTATCGCACAGCTGACATGTACACTCTAATTCAACACTGGCTGACCGCGGTGTCATCCACGCAGTTGGGCTGGATGCGCGCTTGGCGAGTAGTAATCCAGATTTCAGTGGCGGTGACCTTGATCGCTGAGCAGAGGAGGCCTAATCAGCAATAGTTCAGACCTAACACACTGTAATGACTCAGAAAGATCGTAAACAGCGAGTCGAAAACCTAGTGTTTCAGAGCAGACATAATTAAGACGTCGCGTGCATGACCATGCACGATAAACCCCAAAATTCTATTTTGACTTTTTTTTTTTTTACGATATGAACGGCATACGAGCAACAGCCAGAGAGACATACTTATAGGGACAGGTGTTGTTCCTTGAGAAAATTTCTAGACCAATTGTAATTCAAAACAATTTTACTCGTANTGTAATTCAAAACAGTTTTACTCGTATGAACTTTCGGGGTTGGATTATGTTTAGTGTCACGTGCCTCAAGTGTCTGTCCGCGAATCATAGACGTTCAGTATCGGAGTACTTTATTACGATTGGCCCAGTCAAATAAGAACATGTCTTCTCACGTAGACACGCACCAATAACCAAAGGAAGTTGTGATTGTGGACGTAGGATATTGACGCCTAGCATGGCCATAAATATTTTCGCGAAATAAACCTGTCCCTGCATACTTAATGCGTTAAGTCAATGTGTCATGTACCTGCGACATTCGGCAGAATGTGGTAATAATGATATGCACTACACGCAGTATCATTACAGTTAAGATTAAATGCTATGGACAGTAACATGAAGCACAAATACATTTCTATTGATCATGATATACTGTATGACATAGAGTTATACCGATTTCAGTACAGTTCCTAATACAAAAAGAAAGTGGTTTGCTGCAAATCTTAGACGGATGGGATCTAGACTTTTACTCGCATTCGAGACACACTAGAAGTCGTTCGCCCCGTATTTACTTCTATAGGAAAGCCAGTTATTTTGGTCTCTGCAAATCCACTCACCACTGACCTTTAGGTCCAAACTACCCTGAACCACAGACCAAAGATGAGGTAGGCCGAGTTTTCAACTTCTGAGCATGTATTCAAAATTAGCCCACACCACTGTACCAGTGATAAACGTAATCTGTTGGTTCTTAATATTACAAAACACAAGCCATTTATTGCGAATGAAAAAATTTAAAAATTTAAATTTAATCTAATTGCATTAAAAATTGGTTAGAGGAGCTATACAAACATCTCAAATTCTTGCATCAAATCTTATCAACGTCTTTTATGATAGTGCTATTGGCAGAAAAGCAATCCAATGCTGGGACACGAAGACTAGTTTTGCGCAGCTAGCGTGATCACTCTGCCCCGTATTCAGTCTACGATATGAGTACGCCCACTGTAGCGCATGTTCCTTGTTGGANATGAACTTTCGGGGTTGGATTATGTTTAGTGTCACGTGCCTCAAGTGTCTGTCCGCGAATCATAGACGTTCAGTATATCGGAGTACTTTATTACGATTGGCCCAGTCAAATAAGAACATGTTTTCTCACGTAGACACGCACCAATAACCAAAGGAAGTTGTGATTGTGGACGTAGGATATTGACGCCTAGCATGGCCATAAATATTTTCGCGAAATAAACCTGTCCCTGCATACTTAATGCGTTAAGTCACTGTGTCATGTACCTGCGACATTCGGCAGAATGTGGTAATAATGATATGCACTACATGCAGTATCATTACAGTTAAGATTAAATGCTATGGACAGTAACATGAAGCACAAATACATTTCTATTGATCATGATATACTGTATGACATAGAGTTATACCGATTTCAGTACAGTTCCTAATACAAAAAGAAAGTGGTTTGCTGCAAATCTTAGACGGATGGGATCTAGACTTTTACTCGCATTCGAGACACACTAGAAGTCGTTCGCCCCGTATTTACTTCTATAGGAAAGCCAGTTATTTTGGTCTCTGCAAATCCACTCACCACTGACCTTTAGGTCCAAACTACCCTGAACCACAGACCAAAGATGAGGTAGGCCGAGTTTTCAACTTCTGAGCATGTATTCAAAATTAGCCCACACCACTGTAACAGTGATAAACGTAATCTGTTGGTTCTTAATATTACAAAACACAAGCCATTTATTGCGAATGAAAAAATTAAAAAATTTAAATTTAATCTAATTGCATTAAAAATTGGTTAGAGGAGCTATACAAACATCTCAAATTCTTGCATAAAATCTTATCAACGTCTTTTATGATACTGCTATTGGCAGAAAAGCAATCCAATGCTGGGACACGAAGACTAGTTTTGCGCCGCTAGCGTGATCACTCTGCCCCGTATTCAGTCTACGATATGAGTACGCCCACTGTAGCGCATGTTCCTTGTTGGANAGCTAGCGTGATCACTCTGCCCCGTATTCAGTCTACGATATGAGTACGCCCACTGTAGCGCATGTTCCTTGTTGGATATTTTTCAGCCAATTCAATGCCGAGTTAACCGTTTCAGTAACAATTAAATGCAAATTTTTAGGTGTCACGCCGAACAAATTTTATGTTCAACTCTTTACTAGTATTAGTTAAACGCTCTGTCGAATTTCGGGACCACCAAATAGGAACAGTATTTTTTCGCGTAAAAATAGGATCACACGGTTAACTTTAATTATATATATATCCACTGTTGTCCTAACTCAACATTGGCTGCTGGGGTTGTGTCCGCATTACATAACTCAGATACTGAACTTTTGCGATTCGTGCGCAAGCAGTTAACACGGACAAGAACATGTTTCAGCCAATCAAAAGAGCGGGACGACCAAACGGTGCTTTGTAATGTATCTTGTGTGAAATTGTTTCGCAAAATATCACCACCTCTACTAACAAAAAACGTTTTTGCCTGACGTCTCCGGCAGCAGTTGTTTATGGTGTTATGGAATGCAAGCTCAACAACGAGTGATATCTCTCACATGGAAGGCACTGCCTTCTTTAGACGTAGTTCTCTGCTGCCCGCAGTTCATGTTATCACAGCCACATTACGCTGAACGTCGGCATTGTGACTTGAAACTGTGAACTGCGTCCCAGGTAAAGTGCCGTCAAACGGTAGCAGTATTTGGAAGCCGCACGTTTCGTTATTGCTACGGGGCCGCTAGTTTTCCCCGCGAGATTCCACCTCTTTTTACTTTAGAACACTGCAGTTCGGACCATATTTGTGGTTAGACGATTTATAATTGCCACGCGTGCCAGGTTTCTGGCCACGAATCACGGGCATTCAGTGCCGCAGGAACTTAATTCTGATTGGCTCAGTCCGGTACAAACCAATCTTCTCACAAAGATACGCGGAAAATAAAGTACACTGAAGTTCGAGCTGAGCGCAAGTATTTTCGCCAAAATAGGTGACCTTGAAGCTTNATACGCGGAAAATAAAGTACACTGAAGTTCGAGCTGAGCGCAAGTATTTTCGCCAAAATAGGTGACCTTGAAGCTTTTACCTTGTGCGGAACTGAACGACTGAGAGGACCAGGTTTTACATGTTCAATTATGATAGGTGTCTCCCAGATACCGTTTACAATTTCGTTTTAAAAGAAAATTAACGCTTTGTCAATTTTCGCCGGGCCACATTGCTGCAAAAAGTTCTTTGTAAAATATTTAATACTCTGAAAACTGGGAGTATCTAAATATATTTCTAGGTTCAAAACACAATAACACAAACTCTTATTAATTTGCTCCTAACTTCTATCTTGTAGCATGGCTCTCCATTCAAAAGTTACAAATATTTTTTTTTAAGCTATATTGCATATTGATATCTGAGATAAGCCTATAATAATTTAATGTATGAAGACCTGATTCTTTACCCTCAGCGAACCGTGCACTAGGCAGCGCTCTTAACATATTCACACCGAGTATACATAACCGTGTACAACACATAGGAAAGTTGTTTTGTCTGGTATTACATACACACTGCGAGGTTCAGCGTCCAGTGAGATTGAGCACAGGTATGTATAACTCATTCGTAAAACTGGTATAGGTTANGCACACTGCGAGGTTCAGCGTCCAGTGAGATTGAGCACAGGTATGTATAACTCATTCGTAAAACTGGTATAGGTTACGAGTGGTTCGTATTACCATAACAGGTCATAAAGTGTGCATCTCATTGGTCCTTAGTAACAAAACAAGTGCTCTGTCGACTAAAGTATAGCACTAAATACTAAACTAATGAGGGTCTTTAATGAGTTATGACCAGAGACATGCAAAATTCGTGTAATCATTTGGCATCAGGCTGAACTCCAAGTTACCGAGTGTTCGATCGACTTCTTCTATTGGCTGATAGTATGTCTGGCACGCCTTGGATAACTCTTGGACCAATTATATAAATTCAGCCGTGGAGTGGCCAATCTTCTTGGACGATGTCGATCACGTAGGACTGTGCTCACATACATCGCAATGCCGTCAATCATGTCACCGACAGATAGCGCGAATTTTGCAGGTATCTAGTTATAACATATTTATGTGTTGCACTGTGATAACAGCGCAATACTAAAATAGATAAGTGAAATAATGTTTTTTAACGTTCATGAAAAAATCATTGTTTTAAAATAACCACAGCCGTGCCTTAATTGGAGAATGGGCCATGACTTGATATGCCAACTTGCAGGACTAAAGTTAGACTCATAATAGTCCATCCCATCTGTCAGTCGCCGTTTGTCAGTCAGTCATCAGTTTGTGTTTTAGTCCACCAGTTGAAAGCGATTCACAACAATCCTTCGCCTGTCAATACTTATGTACGGCAAAATTTCAGTGTGACAACTTAACACGCTGATGTTTCTGTAGTTGGATATATATTTGCGTTGGAAATACATTTTCAAGAGAGAAATATTTTGTAGAAATAANCGCTGATGTTTCTGTAGTTGGATATATATTTGCGTTGGAAATACATTTTCAAGAGAGAAATATTTTGTAGAAATAAATTTTTCACGTAGATAAAATTTACGCTGCATTTTATTTACATTTTAAATTCCGTAACTTACCACTGAATATAAATACACACAGATCCACCACCTTGCATTTTATTTCGAAGTGTGTATTANCGCTGATGTTTCTGTAGTTGGATATATATTTGCGTTGGAAATACATTTTCAAGAGAGAAATATTTTGTAGAAATAAGTTTTTCACGTAGATAAAATTTACGCTGCATTTTTTTTACATTTCNACAACTTATCACGCTGATGTTTCTGTAGTTGGATATATATTTGCGTTGGAAATACATTTTCAAGAGAGAAATATTTTGTAGAAATAAGTTTTTCACGTAGATAAAATTTACGCTGCATTTTTTTTACATTTCAAATTCCGTAACTTACCACTGAATATAAATACACACAGATCCACCACCTTGCATTTTATTTCGAAGTGTGTATTACCGTCTAAGGAATGCCGTCAGAAGGCGGTGGCTCATCCGACCGTCCGTCGAAAGTTCCAGTTCGGTAAATATTTGACAGATAGACGGATAGAGAAATAGTACCCCTGCGATTGGTTGAATATCACGTTACCGCTGGACAAACGGGTGACTGACGGGTGCGACGGTTGGTTGTGGGTCCAGGTGGAGAATCCACGACTATCGCCGAGTTTCTGGCAGAAGCCGCGCGGCGGGACCGCCACACACACCTGCAGGAACGCCGCATTTCCGACGATCATAACACTTAAAGAGCGCGCAGGCCCCAGGACACGTGGACCATAACGCCCGCGCCCCGGGCGGCAATACCGCGTGATCGTAAAACAGATAAAAGGCGCGCGGACGGCACTCCCGAACTTAATAAAGAAATCCCTTCTGGGAGGAGATTAAACCAGTATTTCTCACTTAGGAGCCGGGGGCTTGATGGCGCGGGCCGGCGTGAAGCCGCCTTTACCTCTGTCGCCAACAGCCCGTCGAGCGAGCAGCGGGCCTCGTGTTGAAGTTTGGACACAGCACAGAGTAGATACGAACACAGAGACGGAATGGCGTAGTGGTTCCTTTGATGTGGGCGTACCCAATATTTGATCAGCTAGGGGCCGTGGTGGGGTACTGGTTAGACAACTCACCTCCCACCAAGACGAATCGAGTTCGATTCCCGGCGGTGGTCACCCCCGGATTTTCGCGTGTGGGAATCTTGCTGGACGATGGCTCTGGGTGGCTGGTTTTCTCGGTAATCTACCGTTTCTCCCGCCCTGTCATCCCGGCGCTGTTCCATACTCACCTCGCTGCACCCTCATCGGATCTCAAGTCCAAATCTATTCACTCAATCTGATTTGCTGCACGAGACTTTGTGGTAACGGGTCTTGGGTGTGATTGGTTACTGCGTTCTGCAAAAGATTCCCTTTTGCTAGAACCCTGAAGAATTGGCAGGCTCAATTATAAATACGAGAGAATAACATTTTTTTTTCATTTGTGCTACTTTTTTAATTGGTAGAAGCTTTATTTGACACCTCATTGATAAAACCACGCTAATAATAAAAAAGTAATGAAATGTAGGCCCGTGCATTGAATTAACCATATTTTACACCCCCTGTATGAATCCGACCCATAAAAAAGTATCAAGAGATGAGTGACCAAATTATGTGTAGATACCGGGAATGTTAACGGCTAGCCTTCAAACATTTTTCAATACTTAGACAAGGGTCAGTAGGCCTGCATTTTTTGCATGTATAATTTTAAAATAAAATTCTCCTGGAGGTGCCTAATAATTGTTGTGCCAAATGCAGAAGTAAAACAAAAGTAACATTAATTTTTTAATTTCAGTTTGTTTCCAAATGAATACACAACATTTCGAGGTCTCTAACAATTTGCAACCTAATGCAAGGGGATACGAGGATTCTTACTGTGACAGCAGCGAATGAAGAAACGCAGGTCACTCCGATGTATAAAGTTCTGATGAGTTTTCGCTACTGCCAAATGAACCCCACAAACATCTCATACGACTAGGGTACCTCGCTTTGTAGCACGTAAATGGTCACAGTGAAACGTTATGGTGGCTGTATGTTCCTTACGCCGTGCACCGCGAGTGTAAATTTGCAAGCAGACATCAACACACCTTGCAGCCAAGTCCCATGCGCTGCTGTTTTACAACTGATTAGGTCTAACAAGTATGAGAACCTACCATTCCACGTTATAACCTGGCAGCATCCTTCAATTAAATATTATTTTGGACATACGACACGGCAGAGCTTCTCGACCAGTTTACAAATCAACAGATGGATACGCGATTTTTACAGGACAATGACGTGAATTTCTATTGATGCTTGCAATGGTGGTTAGTTAATTATATGAACTATTATTTTCGACATACGCCTCTGACGAGTGTTCATTCAATCACTCCCGCCCATTCATCGTCCATAGATCACAACATGTCAAAAGGCCAAACACTACTGTCCTCTGTTAACATTAACAGAAGTTATTTTTTCATTATCTGCTGCTACGGTCAGAAAGCTACCCTTGCTGGACTTGGCAACACAGATTTACGCCACTCCAGTGCTAACCGTTTACTACTGATTCAGGGTCATGGAGGCCGTGAGGGATGTGCAGTGTGCACAGGAGGGGAGAGATTTGGGCGGCTCTAAACGTCGAGGTTTTGAGAGCCGATGAGGATGAAACAACGTGAGTATGAGCAGCGCCGGAATGCAAGGACGGGGAAACGGGAGAGCCCTGAGAAAACCCGCCAACCACGTGTGAAAATTAGGGAGCAACCCCACCGCAAATCGAACCCGGTTCGCCTATGTGGGAGGCGAATAGTCTCACCGCTACACCACCGCGTCACCACCACGTCACGGTGGTTTTGTGTTTCGTAAAGCCGGAACATCATGCGGAATTCTGTGAGAGAATACCAGCAAGCCTTGCAAACCAAGCGCAAACCCCAATGGTGTCATACGATTTGGTTTAATAAATAAATTGAAGGCAACGACCCTGGCATTCCAGTTTGAGTGCAGCAATTAATTGTACGGTCAAGTGGCCGCCATTGAAATCACAAGCAGCGTAGCAATTCGTGCGGCGAAGAAGGGGGGTTCGCTATCATTTCTGAGATGAAATCGTTCGACGACTATTTATTTACTCAAGAGGGAGGGAACGCAATCTCGTCCATCAGTGGGGTCGTCGATCAATAAAAGACAAGTGTTAAATTTCCCCGGTATTTGTTCTGGCGACGCGCCATTTTACGAGCCGATATAAAAAGAAGAATAAAGGGGAAGGGGATGAAAAGAAGGGCGCACTTTTCTCGTTTAATACTGCACGAGTTTACGTCCGAAATAGCGGTCTGGAACAGGCCTTCCTTTGCAGTAGATTTCTTACAAAGATGCGACTGACCGCTTTGACCTTTCTTCTAGGGTCAGCTACAGCCACTACGTAGCTTATCGACATCTTTCTGATAACTAGAGTACCGGAAGTTCAATTAGATGGCTGAGCTTCACAGTCCTTTTCATAAGGGAGTGATTTCCATGTCTCTACATTAGTTCTTCACACTTGGAGGCTTTTTATAACTTTGTAATGTGTTATAGGCATACATGATCGTTCCAGCCCGTCTCCGGTAGGCTCCAGACATCTCAGAGTCCTTTAGACTATGTCGAATAAATTACTGTCAAATAACAAGATGATCGGCTCTCATGACATAGATGTTAAGAACCGCCCAAATCTCTTCACTCACTCACTCAATAACAAGAATAGCACAACTGTAGAAGTGTTCGAAGTTTAACATTCCCCCAAATGACTCGCAAAACTTTCCGCCACTACCCATTGGCAATGCTTTTGGGCGACTTACTTGGCAATTGAAGTAATTCTTGTTCGATTCGCGCCAGGATCTTTTTAACCAATATATCTTCCGGTATACTACTTGTGAGGTGAAGTATCTCATGTTTCCGTTTTGTTATTCGGGAATTTCCGAGCCTGAAATGTTATTGAAAAAATATGTATTTCAGTAAATCAGATATTTTCAACATATTAATATGTTTGTTCTGTGTTTCTTTATCTTGGATGAAAGAGCTGGGAGAATTGCCATTGCTTCCCACATATATTTTTATCCATTGATAAAATATGTGGTGGACTATAAAATTTAATTAATATTCCTTGTCTTAAGGTGTGTCTTTGCATGTGCACGCCTAACCAGGTTCTCTTGCTTAACCATCCCCTGGCTGTCAACTCCAGCCAAAACACTAGGTATCTGCAAATACATCTTGGTTTTGTTTCGGCAATGTGAAGTTTAATGTAGCGGAGTACATGAAAGACGTCTCTTGCCATGGCTTGATAAACTGTTGTAGCTTGTTGTCAGTCAAAACTTTCCAATCAACTTCATTTAATTTTGCTGGATATCTTCACAAAATTTACAATTTAATTATGCTTGCATAATATGTAGGACCCTAGTAATTTCAAGTCACTCACTGATCACATCTGGAAAGTTTTTGTGCGCCCGCAGAAGTGGCAACGGAAAATGCGGGTTACTTTCAGTTCTAAGTGTTTAAGGACATGTGTTTTCGTTAGGCCATAAAATATTACACGTCGAGTCCTTATTTTCCCAAGGAAACCCAAATTAATAGGTTTAACAAGAACTTAAAGACGTAGCTGACGGGGGGTTTTTTTTTTACCGGGAACAGGCTTCTTGGGGCGAAGATCTGACTTTATTAATATGGAGTTTACCTATCTTTATCCGTCCTTGAGCGTCATCTCTGTCTTAGGATCTTGAACACCCGTGTCTCTGACCTCATCATCCCTCAGCGACACTGGTCATAATCACCTGTTAGGCGTTGTGTTCTGCAGGCTCAACGCTGCTAAGCATGTAATACTGACCAAGCTTCACCAGACTAGAGTTCCTGTCCCCTTTGATTAAGGGGACCTGGTCTTAGTAATAAATTTTTGCTGGCTAATATAAGCGAAGATTTGGGTGGTTAACTGACACCGAAGTATACTGGCCCCTTTAGCATTGCTATCATTTTGGAAAGAAATACCGTAATGTTGAAACATACTGATCCGGCTCTCAGTTTTCACAAAGCCCGATGTGGGCTTTCCTTCTGAAACATTGCATGTAGAGTATTTGGTAATGTTTAAATATTAACATACGTGAATAGGTTATTTTATTTATATTTGTAGGAGTCCTATTGTAAGCGCATGTGTGTTGCCTTCCTTTGTCCGTTTATTTTTGTTAGTGTTCCTGTAAATGATGGATCGTTTGCTTGACTTTATTTCCGCATGAGCAGTGCGGAGTTGCCCTGAGAGTGTGTCTTAACGAGTTCCTGCCGGCGCTCCGTTCTTCGTTTTGGCCCGGAAACTCCTTCCGATCCAGCGGATTCGCCTGCTACTGCACGCCTGCAACCCTCTAACATTGCATGTCTGAGGAGAGGTATAGTCTGCAGGCGCTTGGATACCTCGGTGCGCTGCGAAGGGATGTGCACCTACATCCTGTCTTCGGAAACAGGGAATGTATGTCCAAGCACAAATACTGGAGGTTGATGCGCCGAGGCGCCCAATCCGCCATATTGGATGTTCTTGACATGTACCTTTGTCGGCCATCTTGTTAATGGTTGCCATTTTTTTCCTGTGAAAATATTGTTTCCGCCCAACATCTTGTATCCTGACACCATCTTCTTTCCGCCTACCATCTTGTTTCCACCCGCCATCTTGCGATCTTCATTTGTTTTTGTCCGCCATGTCGGTTCTCTCGTCGTCTGCTACAATGCTCCACTGGTGCCCTACCATCTGCGGATGCTCCTTTTTACGTTACAGTGAATATACGACTGTTAAAGTTGCATTGCATATAATAAATGTACCTGCACTTCTAGATCATGTAAGTATTTTTATTTTACACGTACTCGAGCTAATTATCTCTTGAGATGCTTTAAGATTTTCACGTTTATTGTTTCTTGCGTATCTTCTTGTTGTGTCTTCTGTGTTGAACTTCTTGTTTGGCATTGTTTCCTCCTGCGGCGAACTACGGACTTGAACGAGTTTACTTGCCACCCAGGTCACATGGCTCAGAGGTGGGTGTTGCGCCGCTGGCACGTCAGCGCGGTCATATGGCACCGCCTGTAACGCTGGTCGTCCACACGCTCGCGTGCGTGATCGGCTTCCTTCCCCTCTGTCCTTCCCTGTCTTCAGGGCACTGCCAACTGGCTGACAGCTGCGGAATTCTAATAGGGTATCCAATGTCAAGGAAATTTTGCCTCAGTGCGTTCATTTTAAAGATAGGCGTTTCAAACTTAATGTATTCTTCGCGAACTTTTAGTAGAAGTTTACATAGCATGTATAGACTGTTTGCAAGGTTTTTTTAAAATTGGTTTATACGAAAAAGTACATACTGCCTATCTATATTGAAAATATACGCTCGTAGTGATCTCCTAAAAATACCGTGAAGAATACGATTTGTTTGAAAAACACATCTTTGAAATTAACGCACAGAGGCGAAATTTCCTTAACATGGGATTTTCTATAAAAATTTTGCAGTTGCAAGAGGGTAGGCAGGGCCCTTAAGATCTTTGGTTCCTCCTACATCCCGCGCATGCATACATATAAAGTTCTGTCTGCTCAGGTTTTCTTTTAAAATAGCGCGTTTTCAACTTCTGCACTACCACTTGCTTCCGGATTTCGTTGTTCATTCGCCCTGAGGCGCCGTAAAACTGGTGAGCCATGAAATTTTGTGTCAATTTTGAAATGTGTCTGAAGTAATTTAATAAATGTGGCGTAGTAAGTGTTCGTTACGAGGCGTGCTTCCATGCAGTGTCTTTTACGTAAAAATAATAGTTTCAACTACCGTTCTAATTGTGGTTTGGTTTTACTTAAACCGCTTCACAGCTGATACAGGCCTACGTAGTGCTATGGTGATTAGAATCACTCTTTATTATGTTTTTTTTATAATTAAGTTTAAGCACCTCAGCGTGTTTTTTTTTTCAGTTCGTATGTTTGAGACCGTTGAACGGCTCTGTTAATGATTTGTTTCATTGACACGGCACTCGTGACCCAGTAGCATTGTACAATTACATTTTGTCTACGTGATCATATTAATTTTTCTAGCATACCAAATCGAATTTTTAAGGGCCTTAATAACTTCAACTTCTGTGAAATTTTACCTTTTTGGTATCCAAGAATTTTGTTTAAATTTTCATGGCGAGTGGTTTTAGTAATTTTATTATTATTTGAGGACTTTGCTATGGCCTTTGGGCTGCCCGTTTCTTAATTAGTTTGTGTTTTGAGGTAGGCATTTTTATATGTATTTTATCGGAATGTGTTGGGAAGTTTAAATAGAACCCACCAGACACACAAGTATCCCTCTCATGCTTAGTAATTCGATTAATTCTTAAAGATTTTATCTAGTATTTTTTAGCTTGTTGGGTTTTATAACAGGTGTTCATTATTTCTTTGTAATATATGTTGATTTCTTAGAATTTATTATTGTATGTCTGAATATAATTGATGCGTCCTGTAAGCATTATGTAATTAACTTACCATGTATTAAATTTTGAGGCAAGGTGTTTATAAACATTAAATACCATAATACAAATTAAGTTTTCTTTTTTGTATAATACTGCTTGATACGCCAAACCATGTTAAAAGACTTTAGTAATTTAAGCAATTTTAACCGGCAATTAGAAAAAATAGTTAAATGTATCGTTTTTTATGTCTTGTTAAAAGCGAAGCTATGAAAATGTATCATCATTTTGGGCATTCAGAACCTGGGAAGGAATCGCTCATGGTTTGTTTAAAATATTCACCCTAGTATTCTCCTGGAGTGTTTTAATAAGATCATGGAAATCCGAAATAGGGATGGTTGGACTGGCAACTGAACCCGGTTCCTCCTTAAAGGGAATAATTATCTCAACAGAAGCAAATTTATATCAGTAGCAAATTTATATCGTTGCTTGATCATCACATGGACATTAGACACTTGATCTACGTCATGTTTATATTTACTTGTAGAGGAAGGTTTCGCACGGAGTAGGAAGAAATAATAGGCTAATATTAAAAAATTATTTAGTTAAAAGTTAAAATTTTCTACAGATGGAGCTTACTTCTTACATCAGTGTGAAACCAACGGAAAACGTTCATTTATGCTTCCTTAACTGGTATTCGTGTTTCATCTTTAACACTTCAACATAACATTTCAGTTCAAACTGCAATTTGTTAACTGTACGTTTTTGAAATAAAGGTAAATTAAATTTCAACTTAAAATAACCTCTGATCACATTTTTTTAAACCATTTCCATCCCAAGAAAATCACATGTTTCCACAGGAGAAATCTATTTTCGTAAACGTTACCAGTTAACGCGGGAGTTTGTGAATTGGTTGTTAATGCAACACACACATGAATCATTCATGCATAACACTCACTCAGATGTGTTACGGTATGTTAGTTGATCAGCGTAAATTCTGTATCACGCAAACAAGTTAGCGCGAGGAGCTTAAAATAATTGTAATACATTTTAAAATAAATGGTAAACCAGGCGGCAATCTCAGAGTAAATGCCGCGAGCCTTAGTAAGTTTGTCACGTCCCTTTTGTCAGCAGGACTGCCTTGGCCAATACCAGCAGCCGACTCAGCCTAGCAACAATGCTATGCTTCTCCCACTGGACAGTATGGAGGCACTCGTGCAATGTTTGCGTCAGGAAATTACTTAATTAATATATTTAATTCTTTCGTAAGAAATTATCAGTAGTCGCGATTGCAGTGATTGTCAATACTGCAATTAATATATGTAGGTGATTATTAAAAATAAGATCAATACTATCTCTTTGGCAGAAAATTTATGTTGGCTAAGTGTGTTTAGTATTTTTCTTAATGCTAAAATTTTGGCTGAGTAAAAAAATGTTTGTCGCAGTGTCCGCGGGTCATCGACATAGTTCCGTCAAACTTATATGACCGCAACCTAATACGTAAAATCTAAAAGGCGTTATGTCTTCCAAAAACTTGGACGGTCTGCGTATTAACGATGATGTCATTACCAATTTCAGCACAGATCAGCTAAGAAGATGTAATTTTAATTGAAGACTCCTGAATACACAATGTAACAAAAAATCCTCTGGATCAATTTATAAGACTCACAGATTAAAAAATACATACATACATGATTAAAGTGTCCGAGTTTGTGAGGAATGGAGGTCTGAATTAAAGTAAAAAATTTTAATAATAATTTTTTAAAATATGGTTACTCTCGCCGCCACTCGTCTCTTTACTGGCTCGTCACCTCGCTGTTTTCGCACACCCGTGCGCTTAATTTCTTACAATACTTTAAACCATAGACTGTCGGTTTAGAGGCCCATCGCGGCTTAACACTATCGGACCCACTTTACCTCACGGGTTTCAGCTGTTGCAAACCTAAAAAAGTATGATGTGTGATCTACTTAATTTGACACAACACTTGTTTATTTGTCACAGGTAATGAGCTCTTGGCTATATGTTCAGCTTCAGTTTAATGAACCAATTACAACTTAGACCAGTAAGACGGTTTACGAACCATTTACCAATAGGTAAGATCATTTGTTATTGTACTTCGCAGTGTGCATAACAAACCAAAAATTACCTACATNTTCTGCACTACCACTTGCTTCCGGATTTCGTTGTTCATTCGCCCTGAGGCGCCGTAAAACTGGTGAGCCATGAAATGTTGTGTCTATTTTGAAATGTGTTTGAAGTAATTTAATAAATGTGTGGTAGTAAGTGTTCGTTACGAGGCGTGCTTCCATGCAGTGTCTTTTACGTAAAAATAATAGTTTCAACTACCGTTCNGGTAGTAAGTGTTCGTTACGAGGCGTGCTTCCATGCAGTGTCTTTTACGTAAAAATAATAGTTTCAACTACCGTTCAAATTCAAATTGTGGTTTGGTTTTCTTTAAACCGCTCCACAGCAGATACAGGCCTACGTAGTGCTATGGTGATTAGAATCATTCTTTATTATGTTTTTTTTTATAATTAAGTGTAAGCACCTCAGCGTGTTTTTTTTTTCAGTTCGTATGTTTGAGACCGTTGAACGGCTCAGTTAATGATTTGTTTCATTGACACGGCACTCGTGACCCAGTAGCATTGTACAATTACATTTTGTCTACGTGATCATATTAATTTTTCTAGCATACCAAATCGAATTTTTAAGGGCCTTAATAACTTCAACTTTTGTGAAATTTTACATTTTTGGTATCCAAGAATTTTGTTTAAATTTTCATGGCGAGTGGTTTTAGTAATTTTATTATTATATGAGGACTTTGCTATGGCCTTTGGGCTGCCCGTTTCTTAATTAGTTTGTGTTTTGAGGTAGGCATTTTTATATGTATTTTATCGGAATGTGTTGGGAAGCTGAAATAGAACCCACCATACACACAAGTATCCCTCTCATGCTTAGTAATTCGATTAATTCTTAAAGATTTTATCTAGTATTTTTTAGCTTTTTGGGTTTTATAACAGGTGTTCATTATTTCTTTGTAATATATGTTGATTTCTTAGAATTTATTATTGTATATCTGAATATAATTGATGCGTCCTGTAAGCATTATGTAATTAACTTACCATGTATTAAATTTTGAGGTAAGGTGTTTATAAACATTAAATACCATAATACAAATTAAGTTTTCTTTTTTGTCTAATACTGCTTGATACGCCAAACCATGTTAAAAGACTTCAGTAATTTAAGCAATTTTAACCGGCAATTAGAAAAAATAGTTAAATGTATCCTTTTTTAAGTCGTGTTAAAAGCGAAGCTATGAAAATGTATCAGCATTTTGGGCATTCAGAACCTGGGAAGGAATCGCTCATGGTTTGTTTAAAATATTCACCCTAGTATTCTCCTGGAGTGTTTTAATAAGATCATGGAAATCCGAAATAGGGATGGTTGGACTGGCAACTGAACCCGGTTCCTCCTTAAAGGGAATAATTATCTCAACACAAGCAAATTTACATCAGTAGCAAATTTATATCGTTGCTTGATCATCACATGGACATTAGACACTTGATCTACGTCATGTTTATATTTACTTGTAGAGGAAGGTTTCGCACAGAGTAGGAAGAAATAATGGGCTAATATTAAAAAATTATTTAGTTAAAAGTTAAAATTTTCTACAGATGGAGCTTACTTCTTACATCAGTGTGACACCAACGGAAAACGTTCATTTATGCTTCCTTAACTGGTATTTATGTTTCATCTTTAACACTTCAACATAACATTTCAGTTCAAACTGCAATTTGTTAACTGTACGTTTTTGAAATAAAGGTAAATTAAATTTCAACTTAAAATAACCTCTGATCACATTTTTTTAAACCATTTCTATCCCAAGAAAATCACATGTTTCCACAGGATAAATCTATTTTCGTAAACGTTACCAGTTAACGCGGGAGTTTGTGAATTGGTTGTTAATGCAACACACACATGAATCATTCATTCATAACACTCACTCAGATGTGTTACGGTATGTTAGTTGATCAGCGTAAATTATTTATCACGCAAACAAGTTAGCGCGAGGAGCTTAAAATAATTGTAATACATTTTAAAATAAATGGTTGACCAGGCGGTAATCTCAGAGTCAATGCCGCGAGCCGTAGTAAGTTTGTCACATCCCTTTTGTCAGCAGGACTGCCTTGGCCAATACCAGCAGCCGACTCAGCCTAGCAACAATGCTATGCTTCTCTCACTGGACAGTATGGAGGCACTCGTGCAATGTTTGGGTCAGGAAATTACTTAATTAATATATTTAATTCTCTCGTAAGAAATTATCAGTATTCGCGATTGCAGTGATTGTCAATACTGCAATTAATATATGTAGGTGATTATTAAAAATAAGATCAATACTATCTCTTTGGAAGAAAATTTATGTTGGCTAAGTGTGTTTAGTATTTTTCTTAATGCTAAAATTTTGGCTGAGTAAAAAAATTTTTGTCGCAGTGTCCGCGGGTCATGGACATAGTTCCGTCAAACTTATATGACCGCAACCTAATACGTAAAATCTAAAAGGCGATATGTCTTCCAAAAACTTGGACGGTCTGCGTATTAACGAAGATGTCATTACCAATTTTAGCACAGATCAGCTAAGAAGATGTAATTTTAATTGAAGACTCCTGAATACACAATGTAACAAAAAATCCTCTGGATCAATTTATAAGACTCACAGATTAAAAAATACATACATACATTATTAAAGTGTCCGAGTTTGTGAGGAATGGAGGTCTGAATTAAAGTAAAAAATTTTAATAATAATTTTTTAAAATATGGTTACTCTCGCCGCCACTCGTCTCTTTACTGGCTCGTCACCTCGCTGTTTTCGCACACCCGTGCGCTTAATTTCTTACAATACTTTAAACCATAGACTGTCGGTTTAGAGGCCCATCGCGGCTTAACACTATCGGACCCACTTTACCTCACGGGTTTCAGCTGTTGCAAACCAAAAAAAGTATGAAGTGTGATCTACTTAAGTTGACAAAACACTTGTTTATTTGTCACAGGTAATGAGCTGTTGGCTATATGTTCAGCTTCAGTTTAATGAACCAATTACAACTTAGACCAGTAAGACGGTTTACTAACCATTTACCAATAGGTAAGATCATTTGTTATTGTACTTCGCAGTGTGCATAACAAACCAAAAATTACCTACATNTAACCATTTACCAATAGGTAAGATCATTTGTTATTGTACTTCGCAGTGTGCATAACAAACCAAAAATTACCTACATATGCGTAATGTACATAATTATGTACACTGGTTCTGAATTGGTTAAGTAGTCTCGCTGGTCCTATCTAGAAGGTTCCCCGCAACACGAGTCTCACTGAAAGAGGCAGGGGCGATGATCATAACATTAATGCAACGATAACATCATAAATTCAATCTGCTCAAGGACGGGAGCGGACGAGTCCCGATAGGCTTATCGCGGTGGTACGCCTTTGTAAATCTCCGGGCACTCCTCGGGTTACTGCTATCCCCTGGCACACCAACTGGCTCGCTAGAGCGGGGCGGAGCAAGGGAAGCGATGCAGAGCAGCGAGCATGCAATAGAGTTCTTGTTTTTGTTGCTAGGCATTTCTTTTTCCCTGGGTCACCAGGTCTTGTTTAACCATATGTTTTTCTAAATACAAATGTCACATAGCCAAAGAGAAAGTGTTAAAACACAACAATGCAATAGTCAAGTTGTGTGCTTTTGTTTAAAGACATCAACTATAGTTCTGGATTAATTCTCGTTCGAGTATTTCAATCAAATAAGATGTCGTTGAATTTTATTCTTAGCTTTCAGCAGTTTATTGCGGCTTATTGAAGATTGACGCAAATGTAATTAAATAAATTGGAACTTCCAGAACTCGTTCAGTAAAAACATGCCCTCTCACAAGTGTCACTATTGTTAAATTTCGAAAATTGTTTTGCTAAGAGTTATTCTCTTTCCCTCATTTCTTGGCCAGGCCACTGGATTGGGCTTATAACGCCATCTCCTCAAAATACAATAAATTAACTGTTGGGAAATAAAAACCATGCATTGATCATTGCTACGAGTACATGGGAAGTCATTATATATGCACATAATACACTCATGTTTGTTACAAATGCTACAGTATGAGGAACCCATAAGAATGTGAATAAATGGATTGAACGAATTACAAATAGTTTTAAAGTGCAAACAATTATAGTTTCAGAGCATTATGAAAACATTACTTGCAAAAAATCGGTATTATATACAGTCTCCACGAGCTGCAACAAGAGCAGCTACATGCGGTGGCATCGAACCAAACAGGCACTGGATGTGTCCCTGGGCAATTGCCTGCCAGACTGCTTCTACCCTAGGTACAGTTCACCAATATTGGCTGCTAAATGACAATGATGCGCTACTTGCCGAGTTACCATATACCACACATGTTTAGGAAGCGAAATACCGAGTGAAAATGCAGGGCAGGGAAGAAGTGATTTCTGCCTTGCTTCGAAGACAGTTTTTGACATTTCTGGCAACGTGTGGTCGGGAGTTGTCTTGTTGGAATATGGCTCTAGGAGTATTGCCAAAGGAAGGGTACGACTTCAACCTNCAACGTGTGGTCGGGAGTTGTCTTGTTGGAATATGGCTCTAGGAGTATTGCCAAAGGAAGGGTACGACTTCAACCTTCACATCTTCCTGATGTAGAGATTTCTGTTAAGTGTTTCTACAATTACCAGCAGACGAGTTCGCTTAAGATTCCCAATGTCTCCCAAAACCATCACGCCCATCAAGCAGTATGACGCTAGGCAATGCATTCTGGAAAATGGGGCTAATATTGGTGTCTTCGAGCGCGTTTGCAGCCATCATTGTAATGCAAGTTGAAGTGGGACTCGTCGGAAAACACAACTCGTCGCCACTCTGCACGCCACTGGACGTGTTCGTGAACCAATTGTAGAACTAGGTACTGGCTGGTCGGCAGATGGCACGAAAACCAAAGAACGTTGGCTTCTACGTGTTGCCAGTTGTTTTGGGCGTTACACTGTTAACTGGGCACTTTTTTAAATTAGCACTTGAAAATAACATGTCCTTGATAGTAAGAAAATGTATTATAATGTAATGAAATAACATTAATGGTGAGAGTGAAACATGAAAAAAATGGCCATGCCCAAAATCAAAGTTCAAAATTGGCAGATATCAAAATAGTTTTTATTGTTCATTTCTATTTCCGCAAGACTATAAAAAGGTGTAATATTATTATTCTGATAATTACACAATTTCAGTAGTCAGAAGGCACACAGGATAATTTTTGGATAGCGCGAATGGATACGTAATGGGCAGAGAGGATATTCCTAAGAGAGCTTTCAAGTATAATAAAATAACAAAAAAAATTACATTTAATCCCAAGGCAGAGGCGCCAGCCATTCACGCGTCCACGCCGGTTGGAACTCATAATGCTGACTTAGCCACGCAGAAGGCTGTAAAATAATTTTCACCACTCATGAGACATCGATTCCTGCCAAGAAACGAGCACAAGAAGACAAAGTCGAAGACAAAGTCGGACTTTGTCCGACCCAAGACATGAACCGCGAATCATTCGTAACTTACTACACAGCCAAGGATAAAAAAAATACATTGTTTCACTTAATCTGAAAGAGCTTCTTCAGGACTCAAAGAATCTGACCAATTTATTGTTCATGGCTTTAAGCAATTCATTATTTAATTGTGCGATAACTTACATAATAAGTTATCGTCAAGTTTATACAAACGTACTGGCATTACTGTACTTCTTTCGAAATCATATTCGCTGTTTCAGAACGAATGTGCTTTGCTTGCATATTGTACAATATGTATCATTTGATAAAAAATCCCGATTTATTGACCTTCTGAATAGTGGCCATCTAAATTTATAGGGGGTAATTTGAGGCCTTTAAATGTGTATACAACCCATTCTGCTCGAGGACGTTCATTGTTCTATAGAAGAGTAGCGTTATTCATGTATGATGATGAAACTGCCCGTTTGTCTCATAGCATAAAAAAATTTGGTCATTGTTTTTCCGGGACAGTGGATCAGACTTAGGGAAGTAATTCCATGGCCTCTCTCCCCTCTCGATTGTCTCATATTGAATCTGTCAATTTCTTCTTATGATGTCATGTGAATTCTTTCGTGCACAATACTTCTTTCGCCAAATTTGAAATCCTTCTGCAACACATTGTGGAATCACTCAAACACATTCATGCCGTACTCTGTGAAACTGTTCGGAAATTTGTACAAAGGTGTATAGTCTATTCGTGATGTCTTCGGACTTTTTGAATCACACCTTCAAGAAATTACTCCTTGTATGAGGTGTTTGGCTGTTTCCTAAAAATGTCAGGTTAATAAAGAGTTTTTTACGTCTGTCGACATAAAAGTATATAATTTTAGTTAAATTAAACAAACATATACAATAATATTTACAAATTATAATATTGAATTTACAATTCATATTAATAAACACTGTGTGAATTTGTGTGTGTTGGTATGTCCTACGAAGAAAAAGTTCTCATGAAAAATGTTATTAAACTGAGTGCGCAAAAATGCGATGAGATGTCCGGTGGTGTAATAGAGTTTGTTAAGCCTTATTTGCATGACGCGGAGAAAGCTGGAAGTAACAACGGATGAACTACACTGTAAACGTGAAATAGTGAAAATGGAGCCAAATCAGTGAAAGCCAGTGAGAATTGCACCACTGCTAAAATCAGTGCCAGATCATTTATTCATATGATGAGTGATTATCACTGGTTGCAATAAATATGTAAAAAAAATTACTTAAGTTGCTAAATAAATTTATGCGATACAAGTAAAATGACAATAAATCCTAAACTCAGTGACTATATTATTCTCCTCTGAAAGGAGATCTGCCCAGAAACGGAAAATCACTAGGGAATGTGAAGAGTGAAGCGCTCCAGGAACGAATGTATAAAAAAAAACTGGCTGTGAAACGGCTGCTAGCATCTTGGAACTACAGCCAGTCTTTTAGGGAGAATAAGTTACCGAGTTAGAAGTAAAAGGCTTTCATAGTAAAAGTGCCCAAGAAAGACGATCCAACAACACGATCAAATGCGGGCACATCACTCTGTTGTCTGAGCCATGCGAAGTGCTTTTGAGGATCATCCCAGATATGATGAAATATTCACTGCAAACACAGTACCGAGAGACAAAGCTGACTTTTAGAAACACTTTAGCTGTAAGGATCTCAAAAATTCCTTTTGTATTATCCTGTAACAGAGCACAGTTTCAAAGACCACTGACACTAGCCTTTGTCGTTTTTGAGAAAGCCTTTTAGTGTATGAACAATAAATCCGAGCGACATAGCGCACTTAAAAACCACTCGACTCGCATTAGGAAAGACCTGGTTTGATTCCTGGTCCAGCNAAATCCGAGCGACATAGCGCACTTAAAAACCACTCGACTCGCATTAGGAAAGACCTGGTTTGATTCCTGGTCCAGCCAGGTTTTTAGTTTATCCAAAATCGGGATGGTTCCTTAATACAGGCTGTAGCNACCTGGTTTGATTCCTGGTCCAGCCAGGTTTTTAGTTTATCCAAAATCGGGATGGTTCCTTAATACAGGCTGTAGCCGATTTCTTCCAAATTCCTGAACTAACAGTGTTTTCCTACTAAGGTACTGTTGCCGATAGGGACACTCAAAACACATAATAAAAAGAATTGTATGGAGACACTATAAATGCATAGCATTCTACACAACATTATCAACATTATGCATGGCATATGGACCTGTGATGCCAGGTACTGCATGAGGGAACTTAATGTGACTGACAACTCTCAGCTTAAGAGTATATTAAGGGTGTGTCCTCTCAAAACAGGTTTCTTTCATTCTCTGGACTATGCCATGAAACTATTACTGTAGCGGAGATAACAGCCATGCAGTTAAGGTTGTAATACTGCCTGAAGGAATTTGAATTTGCGACCCGCTCTGTTTGGCGTATTTCTTCAAGGTCACAGAAGGAAATCTTCTTAGAGTGAGAAAAGAATCAGAGGCGCTTGGTTGAGTTTCAGATAAATGTTAAAAATGACAGCGAAATGAGTATAAGTTCCAGCAGTAATGCTTAGCCGAATACAGCGTGAGTATCGGGTTGGCTGCTCATTTTAACCCAGCAAGGGTTGAGGCAACTTCTAGGCTCCCTCATTTCAAATGCTTGTACCCCCTGATAGTAGTCATTTAGCATATGAATGTTTCTTGATGCCCTTGCTTCCTGTACATTTCCAAATGTTTCTAATAACCTTTTGTACGAAATGTCTTGTCTATTACTGCATAAATCTTAAATGAACAGTTACTATAGTACTTCCAGTTATGCTGGCATCCATAAATATAATATATCAAAGACTTGCCTGAAATTCTAAACTTAAAAACATGTTCCAGCGGTTATGCGTGGCTTAGCAACCTCGTTTACGTCAGCGAGAAACAAATACCAAAACTTCATGTACTACTTACCTGAAATATCTTTTCTGGTCACAAAACGTAAGCAACAGTCACTTTTTTTTACCTTTCTTCTTCTACGCTCTCTTAAAGAAACCACTAACAGAGTGAAGGAACAAGGAAAAATTATAAAATTTAATTTTGATGTTTACGTCACGTGGCTATACACAAAGTGACTAAAAGAGAAATGACTTCTATGCTTATATGCGGGGTAAGAACCAATTGGAGCAGACTCGTTGCTCATAAGTTGTGCCAGGCCGTAGATTGGGAGCGAGCCACCTGTAATACTGCATCTTCACCACATAAGCTTGTTGATTTTTTAAGCTTGGCTCTCAAGAGACCTAGAAGACGAAAAATTAAATTAATACTTTGAACTGACGGACTCGTAGAAGTGATGACGGACGTAAAATACAATAAGCCTTCTCCCATACGCAGTAACTGTAACATTTATTGTGAGCATCAGGTTGGACTCTACAGCTGTAAATATGCAGTCTCTACATCTGTAAATATATACACTCTACAGCTGGTCAACTGTCCATAAGCTGACGCTCCTGCCGGAAATCCTTTGTCTTTTTGATTTAACCAGAATAAATTCGTGCAATCCATCATTTGCTGTTGGTTGAATCTCTTAAGCGTGTCACGTTGACGAAGTGCCAGTCATACAAGCTGCTGTTACGTAAACACAAAGCGAAATCATTAGTTCCCTGTCCATAATTTGTGCTTGGGGAAGACAAGAATGAACCTTCGTCCCGACCTGGTTCGTGCTGATCGCGTCCACAGAGGCTGGGGTGGATGGCGGCAGGGGGCGCGTGACCGGAGGTGCTTGCTGACGGCTGAGGGGGCGACGAGCTTCTCTTTGAGGTGGCGAGGTCCCGGGACCCCAACCCCCCGCAGCTGCGGCCAAACTCTCCCCACCTACCGCAGTGTTGTTGTCTCGCGGTGTGCAGAACTCACTCTGCCACGATTACCCCACCCTCTGCCGCTCACTCCTGCGGTCCACTGCTGAGGGCGGAGATCACACTTGCAGCATCACAAGTGAGACGCCACTACGGTTTGCTTCCCATTGAGGAAGCAAAGTACTGCTATCGGCTGTTCATTGTAAACTGAGCACTTTTGAAGGTCCTGCTTGAGATATACGTCTGTGTTAATTTTTTATCCTTCCATCATATATAAAATAAGCATTGCAACTTACCCTCTCACTTTATTCACGCACCAATCAAATTTAACTATTTAATCTATGAAACTGCTAAAAAGTTATTATGTTAACAACAGTGACGATTAATACTCTCATGTACATGACACAAAATATTTTTAATAAATCCGGTGGCCACAACCTTATAGGTTAGTAAAACTTTGAATACAATGTTGAGATATGTGACTACTTTTAGTATTTCGCTGCCAACTTAACTAGGAACAATGAGAGTCAGTGTGTCAGTTAAAGCACATGCTGTTAAGGGACGGTAATTTTTGTTTCTTAGGTTGAATGCAAAAGTTCTCAGTTTACCGTGAACCATCTGTACAGAGTGGACATTCAATGCTATTGAATGTTCACGTTTTTTTTTTGTCCCAGCTGCTCTAAGAACAAGCGAACTCGACGAAAATGGAAACGATTTTGTGGCTACTTCAAAATAAATTTTTTAACTGTTCTATATATAATCCCCAGTGTCACTATTGTTAGTTTTTTTAAAACACAAAAAACGTGTGTTCGCATGCACTAATTTTTAAAATTATTATAAAAAATAATTTGAAAAAATAATTAGAAATGTTTTGGTTAAAAGCTATTTTGAGTCACACTGCTACTTTTTTTTCTGCTCCACTTGACTATAAACACGTTAATTTGAATTTATGTAGTGGTTTTGTGTAATTAATGATGCTTTACACATATCATTTTATATCACATCAGGTTCCAAAATATTAATTTCACATAATGCTGGCCTTTTCTGTGCGAGTTTTGTTTCTTATTCACAGGCAAAGGTGGGGCATGGGAATGTTTAAAATGAAAAACTATAATCACATCACATTAAAACGAAACGGAAATAGTTTAGTTTCCAAACAATGCCAAGGACAAAAAAATTCAGTTGCATCGTATAAAGATTAATCTACAGTCGTGAACGTCAAAGTGAAATATTCAGTGCAATACGAAAATATTGAGTAGTTCTTCGTGTAGCAATGCAACGCTATTTGTCCGAATAAATTTAATATATGGTCTACGGAATTTTGCGCAATTTAACAGAAAGTTTATAAATATACGGNAAATCCGAGCGACATAGCGCACTTAAAAACCACTCGACTCGCATTAGGAAAGACCTGGTTTGATTCCTGGTCCAGCAAGGTTTTTAGTTTATCCAAAATCGGGATGGTTCCTTAATACAGGCTGTAGCTGATTCCTTCCAAATTCCTGAACTNAAGGTTTTTAGTTTATCCAAAATCGGGATGGTTCCTTAATACAGGCTGTAGCTGATTCCTTCCAAATTCCTGAACTAACAGCGTTTTCCTACTAAGGTACTGTTGCCGATAGGGACACTCAAAACACATAATAAAAAAAATTGTATGCAGACACTATAAATGTATAGCATTCTACACAACATTATCAACATTATGCATGGCATATGGACCTGTGATGCCAGGTACTGCATGAGGGAACTTAATGTGACTGACAACTCTCAGCTTAAGAGTATATTAAGGGTGTGTCCTCTCAAAACAGGTTTCTTTCATTCTCTGGACTATGCCATGAAACTATTACTGTAGCGGAGATAACAGCCATGCAGTTAAGGTTGTAATACTGCCTGAAGGAATTTGAATTTGCGACCCGCTCTGTTTGGCGTATTTCTTCAAGGTCACAGAAGGAAATCTTCTTAGAGTGAGAAAAGAATCAGAGGCGCTTGGTTGAGTTTCAGATAAATGTTAAAAATGACAGCGAAATGAGTATAAGTTCCAGCAGTAATGCTTAGCCGAATACAGCGTGAGTATCGGGTTGGCTGCTCATTTTAACCCAGCAAGGGTTGAGGCAACTTCTAGGCTCCCTCATTTCAAATGCTTGTACCCCCTGATAGTAGTCATTTAGCATATGAATGTTTCTTGATGCCCTTGCTTCCTGTACATTTCCAAATGTTTCTAATAACCTTTTGTACGAAAGGTTTTTCTATTACTGCATAAATCTTAAATGAACAGTTACTATAGTACTTCCAGTTATGCTGGCATTCTTAAATATAATATATCAAAGACTTGCCTGAAATTCTAAACTTAAAAACATGTTCCAGCGGTTATGCGTGGCTTAGCAACCTCGTTTACGTCAGCGAGAAACAAATACCAAAACTTCATGTACTACTTACCTGAAATATCTTTTCTGGTCACAAAACGTAAGCAACAGTCACTTTTTTTTACCTTTCTTCTTCTACCCTCCCTTAAAGAAACCACTAGCAGAGTGAAGGAACAAGGAAAAATTATAAAATTTAATTTTGATGTTTACGTCACGTGGCTATACACAAAGTGACTAAAAGAGAAAGGACTTCTATGCTTATATGCGGGGTAAGAACCAATTGGAGCAGACTCGTTGCTCATAAGTTGTGTCAGGCCGTAGATTGGGAGCGAGCCACCTGTAATACTGCATCTTCACCACATAAGCTTGTTGATTTTTTAAGCTTGGCTCTCAAGAGACCTAGAAGACGAAAAATTAAATTAATACTTTGAACTGACGGACTCGTAGAAGTGATGACGGACGTAAAATACAATAAGCCTTCTCCCATACGCAGTAACTGTAACATTTAATGTGAGCATCAGGTTGGACTCTACAGCTGCAAATATACACTCTCTACAGCTGTAAATATATGCACTCTACAGCTGGTCAACTGTCCATAAGCTGACGCTCCTGCCGGAAACCCTTTGTCTTTTTGATTTAACCAGAATAAATTCGTGCAATCCATCATTTGCTGTTGGTTGAATCTCTTAAGCGTGTCACGTTGACGAAGTGCTAGTTATACAAGCTGCTGTTACGTAAACACAAAGCGAAATCATTAGGTCCTTGTCCATAATTTGTGCTCGGGGAAGACAAGAATGAACCTTCGTCCCGACCTGGTTCGTGCTGATCGCGTCCACAGAGGCTGGGGTGGATGGCGGCAGGGGGCGCGTGACCGGAGGTGCTTGCTGACGGCTGAGGGGGCGACGAGCTTCTCTTTGAGGTGGCGAGGTCCCGGGACCCCAACCCCCCGCAGCTGCGGCCAAACTCTCCCCACCTACCGCAGTGTTGTTGTCTCGCGGTGTGCAGAACTCACTCTGCCACGATTACCCCACCCTCTGCCGCTCACTCCTGCGGTCCACTGCTGAGGGCGGAGATCACACTTGCAGCATCACAAGTGAGACGCCACTACGGTTTGCTTCCCATTGAGGAAGCAAAGTACTGCTATCGGCTGTTCATTGTAAACTGAGCACTTTTGAAGGTCCTGCTTGAGATATACGTCTGTGTTAATTTTTTATCCTTCCATCATATATAAAATAAGCATTGCCACTTACCCTCTCACTTTATTCACGCACCAATCAAATATAACTATTTAATCTATGAAACTGTTAAAAAGTTATTATGTTAACAACAGTGACGATTAATTCTCTCATGTACATGACACAAAATATTTTACTAAATCCGGTGGCCACAACCTTATAGGTTAGTAAAACTTTGAATACAATGTTGAGATATGTGACAACTTTTAGTATTTCGCTGCCAACTTAACTAGGAACAATGAGAGTCAGTGTGTCAGTTAAAGCACATGCTGTTAAAGGAGGGTACTTTTTTTTTCTTAGGTTGAATGCAAAAGTTCTCAGTTTACCGTGAACCATCTGTACAGAGTGGACATTCAATGCTATTGAATGTTCACGTTTTTTTTTTTGTCCCAGCTGCTCTAAGAACAAGCGAACTCGACGAAAATGGAAACGATTTTGTGGCTACTTTAAAATAAATTTTTTAACTGTTCTATATATAATCCCCAGTCTCACTATTGTTAGTTTTTTTTTAAAACACAAAAAACGTGTGTTCGCATGCACTAATTTTTAAAATTATTATAAAAAATAATTTGAAAAATGATTGGAAATTTTATGGTTAAAAGCTATTTTGAGTCACGCTGCTGCTTTTTTTTTCTGGTCCACTTGACTGTAAACACGTTAATTTGAATTTACGTAGTGGTTTTGTGTAATTAATGATGCTTTACACATATCATTTTATATCACATCAGGTTCCAAAATATTAATTTCACATAATTCTGGCCTTTTCTGTGCAAGTTTTGTTTCTTATTCACAGGCAAAGGTGGGGCATTGGAATGTTTAAAATAAAAAACTATAATCACGTCACATTAAAGCGAAACGGAAATAGTTTCCAAACAATGCCAAGGACAAAAAAATTCAGTTGCATCGTATAAAGATTTATCTCCAGTCGTGAACGTAAAAGTGAAATATTCAGTGCGATACGAAAAAATTGAGTAGTTCTTCGTGTAGCAATGCAACTCTATTTGTCCGAATAAATTTAATATATGGTCTACGGAATTTTGCGCAATTTAACAGAAAGTTTATAAATATACGGNTCTATTTGTCCGAATAAATTTAATATATGGTCTACGGAATTTTGCGCAATTTAACAGAAAGTTTATAAATATACGGACACAAATAAAGTATATATTGGCTAAGACACCATTACACATATAAAATGCCACGTCCTTTTCTAGTGTTACATGCATGATGCACACACGGTTATAAAATTGTGCAATCAATAAATAACACAATTATTAAGTTTTCACTTCCAAAATTGGAATATAAATCATTTCAAACTAAGAAGTTATTATATAAACAAATATTTAATCAACAGTTTCAAAATGTGAAAGACTTGTACTCTGCGATGTTAGATTTTGCGTATTGCAATCATAAATATTGTCAGCCGCACCCTATAGTGTGTTCATCACCTAGTGCGTCTGTCACTCGATAAGAACAGCCTGCTAGTGCCATCAGAACACACACTAGTTTGTATGCGGTGCTCACGGTAAACTGAGCCCTTTTGAAAGTGCTGCTTAAGATCTACTTGTATACACATTGTGTATTCTTTAACCGTATGTAAAATTAATATAGCCATGGGCCTGATCACTTTATTCATGTGTTGATAAAGTGAAACTCTAAAAGTATTATTAAAGTAAACGGTTTACAAAATTTGCTTATTCGTAAACTTATACGCATTAAAAAAACAGAAAGTAAAATAAATAATTTTACTATTCACAACTGTTTACCTGACAAGTGCAACGTTAAAATATGGAACTACTTTCTCTCAGTTGTTTCCAACCTTACTGACTGTAGCCAGTTGTTGTACCCATGAAGTATATACTGTATGTAGATACAGGAAATTACATTTTTACTGACTGTATGCCAGTTGTTGCGCCAATGAAGTATATACTATATGCAGGTACAGGAAAAGACATTTTTCGAAATATGATTTCAAAAATGTTAACCGTTAATAGTCTATATACGGAGAGAGACCTGAAACATTCGCAAATTTAATTCGGGACAACTAAAATTCAAAGAGCGTTCAATTATATCATATCTGTTATTGTTGAACGAATTTTTGACACCTCTTGAAGAAACTTGAGTCAATAAAACATTCAACAAAGGCTGGCCTTCAACTTTGGCAGCAAGCAACCAATAAGAAATTTATATTTGCTTGATTCTACACATGACTGTGGATTATATCTTACAGGTCACGAAACTTACGAGTTTACCATGTTTCTTAATACCTATGGTCTATTAACGTTCGATAGAAATAAAATGGGGCCTAAACAAATCGAAATCCACTCTGAGGAAACAGAAATCACGCAAAATTGTAAAAGTTGTTATAACATAGCTAAATAACAGTTTTTTCCACGTCTATTTTGTAATTATATAAAAAAGTTGTAAGTAGTTAAAATAAATTCTTAAAATGAAAGATTATAAATATTTGTTAATATTAGCCTACATTATAAAATTTTATCTGTATGACTTATTTAGTCTTGATATTAAATTTAGTTATGCATTTCANTAATATTAGCCTACATTATAAAATTTTATCTGTATGACTTATTTAGTCTTGATATTAAATTTAGTTATGCATTTCAAATATTATATGTAAGCCTAAATAGGCCTATTCCTAGACTGTAAGTTTTAAAGTATATAAATATCATAAATTACTGAAGAAATAAATTATCTGATTTCAGACAAGTAATTATGTTTTCTGGCCAATTATCTTGCTTCCTTAATTAGTTCTCGTCAACTCTGAAGTATATTTCTTNTAATATTAGCCTACATTATAAAATTTTATCTGTATGACTTATTTAGTCTTGATATTAAATTTAGTTATGCATTTCACGTATTATATGTAAGCCTAAAAAAGGCCTATTCCTAGACTGTAAGTTTTAAAGTATATAAATATCATAAATTACTGAAGAAATAAATTAGCTGATTTCTGACAAGTAATTATGTTTTCTGGCCAATTATCTTGCTTCCTTAATTAGTTCTCGTCAACTCTGAAGTATATTTCTTTAAAGAAAAAAAAATCCTCGCGTTTAAATTTTGTTTGGCCCACAAAATACGAGGGTTATTCAGAAAGTAATGTCCGAATCGCCGTAGCTAATCGAATGTCACGCGAACATTGTAACGCGCATGCGCACCAACTACCGGAATGCCTTGATCGTCAAACGACGCCATTTGCATTGGTATTGTTGCAGTGTACTGTTTACAGTGTCAGTTCAAAATGTTTAAAACAATTGATCAGCCCACCGACTGTGAAATACGGTCAGTGATTTGGTTTTTGACAGCAAGGAACGTTTCAGCTGCAGAAGTTCATCGACAGATAAGTCAAGTGTATGGCCCCAATGCGATGAGTGACAGCAAAGTGCGTAAGTGGGTGAGAGCTTTCAAGGACGGACGGGAAAATGTCCATGATGAACCGCGATCAGGCCAACCATCAGTGATCACAGAAGATTTGGTCAAAGCCGCGGACAAAAAGATTCGTGATGACAGGCGATTCACAATTTCAACTTTAGCATAAGAATTTCCGAATGTGGGCAGTTACAGACTGGTTATCCTCACAGGTGGCAGACGTCTATGACTTAGGCATACAAAAGCTTGTAGAATGTTATGACAAATGTTTAAACAAATATGAAAACTATGTAGAAAAATAGGGAAACATGTAAGGAATGAAATAAAAAAAGTNTGGTTATCCTCACAGGCGGCAGACGTCTATGACTTAGGCATACAAAAGCTTGTAGAACGTTATGAAAAATGTTTAAAAAAATATGGAAACTATGTAGACAAATAGAGAAACATGTAAGGAATCAAATAAAAAAAGTTTTTTTGAAAATGTATGTGATGGTTTATGTTTTATAAGAAATCGGAACTTACTTTCCAAATAACCCTCGTACTTTCTAAAGAAAATGCATTTTTTTTGTGCCACAAACCCGTGCATAAAAACTAGTATAGCCCGTTCATGGTTACTTCCAACTTTTCTAAGGCCCTGCTAAAGTTATACTTTCAGGATATTCCTTCGCCTTATATGAACAAAGCTTAATCGAGTCTAGAAAATTACACCATNTGGTTTATGTTTTATAAGAAATCGGAACTTACTTTCCAAATAACCCTCGTACTTTCTAAAGAAAATGCATTTTTTTTTGTGCCACAAACCCGTGCATAAAAACTAGTATTGCCCGTTCATGGTTACTTCCAACTTTTCTAAGGCCCTGCTAAAGTTATACTTTCAGGATATTCCTCCGCCTTATATGAACAAAGCTTAATCGAGTCTAGAAAATTACACCAAAAGGACATCGCACCACATACGTGCGCACTCAGTGTAATAATATTTAGCCTAAGAACTATTTCTTACTAGGCATAACCAACATTCCTATTTTCTCTCTGATTTTATTCATATTAGTTATAAGTAAAATATTATTATTTATAGATACGTATAAGTAGAAGACCAATTTTACCTAAAATAAAATACATTTACATTAACAGAAGCATAAAACACTTGTGATACGTGACATATTTTGGAAAAAATCGAACACGTCATATAGGGGGGGGGGGTTCAAATATTTGAAAAAAAGTGTCAATAAACTGACAATTGCTGACTCAAGTATATAATTCTCTCGGAGCACCAATGTAATTGAACCTTTTCAGTCAGCTTGTCGTGTATTTGGGACGTTGCAGAGGAATTATCTTTAATGGTATGCACTATACACAGAAGAAAACAATTTCCAGTGGGGGAAGTCCTTTGCATGGGGGGAGGGAGTTTATCGTTCGTTATATGGTTTGTTTCAAATGACCCACCACTTATAAAGACTGGCGATTTGAATAGAGTAACAGTCGCTGAGGACACTTGTACCTATACTAGGAATGTGAACGGAGTCTTGCTATAAAGGTAAATAGGTTTGATGAACCGGATTTCATCTCCATTTATAGCGAGTCTAGTAGGTCATCAATATCTATATGAGACATGATAGAAAGGCCAGCGCCGTTAGTTTTCCCTGTTGCTGGTCCTTCTGGTATAGAATGCCCTCAATCAGCAGTGCCTTCCATCAGAGAGAGAGAGAGAGAGAGAGTTAGATGAGGAGGATAGCGATGGTGAAATTATGTGTAATGCATCAGCTGCGCGCCAACGATACGCCGAAAAGTTTCCACCCCTATATTTACAAGTGGCACCTGCATTAACATGTCATGGAAATGCACTTAGGTTATGTGGTGGTGATTGATGTTAAGGATTATGTGTGTTGTTTTGTGTAAATTTTAATATAGGCATAAGTTTGTGAAATATAATTTCGTGTTTGAATGTATTTCTTAATGGGAACACGTTTATAGGTATTTTGATAATATTTTAAAACATCATTCATCCACGTTGTGTCTAATGATCATATTATATTGCCTAAGCAAGCTTATGTAACCTTGCGTTACCCAACCTAACCCAACCTAACCCATCCTAAAGAACTGGTTGCTAAGGTACTTGTCTTAATAATACATATCCCAATATTATTTGGGGGAACAAAATGTATAGAGTGAATAGTCGTTATAGGAGACCTTCTGGACCAAAATACGTGCACCCTTTTATCGATTTGTTGGAAAATAATAAATTTCAGCTAATTAGAGTTTGTGAAGATGATGAAGCATTTGATGTTGTTCACTTGCGTTTGTATTTTAGTATATACCAAGAAGAAAATATGTCGTGTAGTGCATTTTTGGAAGTTGCATTAATTTTCCGATGCCGTTATACAGGTTTTCATAAAATGAACTCCTTCCATAGTTTAATTTAAAAACCAATCATAAGCCTATATTCATGCCCGGACTTCATCTCAAGACATGTGTCTACATTTTATTGTGTGTTATTCCGCATGGATACATCGTTGAGGGGCAGCAGATGGAAATGAGGAAAACTGAATTTTTTTAGGATGTGATTTCCTTGCTTCAAAGAAGCCATTTTGGAGCATATCGGGTCGAATTTTAGTTTTTTAAGTGGGGGATATTGCAAATGTTAAAATGTGTTGTAGTTTATTCGAATAAGAGACACATTAAAAAAGAAATAATTTGAAAAATGTGCGGGTCTACGATATTTTCAACAACTCTAATCAGCGAATTTGTTGTTTCACGTGTCATTAATAGGTTTTTATAGGCACCAGATCGGTTTACATTATATCTAATGGCAAATGTTAGGATGGAAGTATTTTTAAAATTCAAGTTATACTTGCAACGTCACCTTTGCCGTCATCGGATCCATTTAAAACTCTTTTTATGGAATATTTAAAGGCTAATTCAGTGAACTATCCATATTAGGAATATGTCAAATCGTTAGTGAGAAATTAATTTTGAAATTATTTCGGACCTACCAATATTGCATACAGATGACGGGGACAGGAATTGATAGACGGCAGCTGCTGGGGAACAGACTTATATTGCGGAGGAATATTGGAGAAGGAAAACGGCCGCTGTGGCACTATTTGTCGAGAGGGCTCAAGTTTTGTGTCTCCAAGTGTAGCTGCCATCACGTTCCACGCGCGCGAGTGTACCAACCAGGTGACGGCTGCGATGGAACAGGCCCATATTGCGGAGGGATATTGGAGAGGGAAAGTGGCCGCTGCCACACTGTTTGTTGAAAGGACCCATAGTTTAAGTCAACGTGTGTACCTTGCCTCACGTTCCACGCCCGCGAGTGTACCAGGCAGGCGGTGGCTGCTGAGGGACAGACCCATATTGCGGAGGGATATTGGTGAGGGGAAATGGCCGCTGCCACGCTATCAGTCGGGGCGCAAGTGTGCTGCTCACCGGGGCGTGCGGCGATTGAATTTAGCGGCGTAAGTGGCGTGCGTAGCGGGGAGGCCCGCGATAAGGCTGGCGCCCGGCCTGGAAGATATATCGACACCTTTTTACAGCCGCCGGGGCGGCTGAAGTGTGGCATGGTTCGCCGGCTTGTATATATACCCTCGACTCCCCGCCGGCGTTTTCAAAAACGGCGAGTTTCACACCTGGCTGGCTTTTCCCCTCGAGTGAACCTTACCTGCTTTTCTTTTCCTCCTCTTATTTTTTATCCCGGCTAACTTCTCTTCGGGTGGTTTTTCCAACGTGATTTCCTGGTTGCCATTCCAGGCTAATAACAGTTAAGTTCCTTCACGCGAAGTTTCACATCCTCTCGTCTATTAGATTAATAAAGTGATTAACTTCAAGAATTAAAATGGAAACTTATTACACATGCACCTCTTAGTTTTATTTATTATCATATTGTTGTGATAATTTAAGATTTACATTTATGCTTAAAGTTTAGTAATGAGACGGCTTACCTTCTAAACTTACATTAATAAAAAAGAACTTCATTCGCTTTGCAAAAACATTTAGAAATTCGCCTTGCAATATATTTTTTGTTCGCTCCAAAATAATACGAACAAAATGTTTACATATTGTCAGGGTAGTCATAAATCTAAATACAACAGTACATGTAGATTCTATCCTAGAGATGAACTTGACCACGGAAGAATCATTACTTGCACTTCAACATTTGCCATGGTGCTCCTACTTATAGGCACAACGGTAAACCATCGGACGCTCAATTCAAATTACTGGTAAGTTTTTTTAAAATTTAGTTGTTCAGCGGACTAGCGTTCCAAATGTAATTTGAGTGGGTGAGAGGGAAAAGGATAATATTCTATGTAGAGTAGTTTTCAGGGGGGGGGAAAAACAGTTTCCTCGACAAACTATATGTTGGATTAAAAATTTCACTTATATAATATTATAGTGCTAGTAGAAAAGAGGCATTCTGCACTATATCCAAGTGAAAAGTCAAATTAAGTAATTAAATAGAAACAATTAAAAGTGCCAGAATGTTATCTTTTTTCACTCCATGTACAATATCCAAAAATGTAACGAAAAAATATCTTAACATTACAAATACATTCAATATCACTGTATTTGAGAAAACAGTACTGCATTGAACAACATATTTTATACTTTTGTACATAGTTTTTGTTTACAATGGCTGGTTTTGAGCCAGTTCACTCATCATTGCAGCTATCTGTTATGTTTGACGTAGACTACTGAAGAATCTCTTCATATAATGGCCTATATTCTTCAGGTGCATAGCGTGTGACTTTGGAGACGTCACGACGTTCGTTTCAATTGATATGAAATTTACCAAAGTATGCTTTTACTTTAGCCAGGGGCACATTGTCTTGTTTCTTCAGCTTGAATGTTTCCTTAACTAGACCGTCGATGAACTCCGGCGCTTTCACATGTCCCTTTACCTCTTTCTTGTACACAAGTTGTGTGTATGTTCGTATGTTGAAGGTCCAGCCATTATTATGAATGTCTTTGGGAGTTTTCCTGAAGTACCGGGGCCACCAGTCCTTGAAGTTCAGCACGTGGCTGTTTTCAACACGTTTCACTGTAAGCACGAGGTCGCGTTTCCTTGCACTTTGGATTATCTCTTCACTGTAACATGCGATACTGTGGGGAATACAGTCAACATTCCTGGGACAACTAGCGCAACATTGTGTCGAAGAAGGATGACATTCCTGGGTTGTTACCTTTCTTCGACTCAACGAATACTTCCAAGCCGATTTAAACAATGCTATGTAACTGGAATATTCCCCTTCTTACAATCAATAGATGCACTAAAATAAATACTACAAAATATCTCTCTCAGTTTTCTTTCCCCATTTTGTGGAATGTTATCCTTTTTCCACTAACCCATTAATTTGTTACATTCCTAGTCAAGAGCTCTGAAAGAGATTGAGTGAAAGGGAGGTTAGCAAGTTCCATGGTTCACTGCAACACCTTCCACACGCGTCTCGTGCGTGGACCAGCGTAGTTCTATACTGTGAAACTTCCTATAGGCTATTCATATTTAACTAAGCACTTTTGAAACCCGGCTTATGATCTACTTTTATTCTAAATTTGTATCTTCTTTCCAAATATAAAGCTAACATTGACATGGACCTGGTCCCTTCATTTCACGCGCCACCCAATATAAACAGAGGAATCATTAAGAGAGTGGATATACTATATTTTGTATTAATATATATACTTAGATCTAATGATTTATAGCGAAGAAACATGGGTAGAGGTAGAATTTTATATTATAAGCACCAAACAGCAGTTTGTCTGATACCATTGGTTGCTGTCTACTTTAGGAGGAGTTTTCATATTTGACGGTGCCACACAGAATTCGACAACATCCACACGGCTCCTACGTGGTTTGAGCGCAGACAGTTAACACGTGTTATAAAACAATTCAGCCATAGGTAAACGACCCAACAGTGTTTTAAAATACATCTTGTCTTGAAATCTTTACGCAAAATCTTACTACCCCTTATTGACTCTAACGTGTATAAAACAGTAAAAACTCACTTCAGTGGCCACAAATTCAAACAAAACATTCGCAATGCATAAGGTTTTTTAATTATTTTGATTCGTTCGCTGCCAACTAAACTGTTACTCAGCATTCCAATGTGTACTGTGACATATATGTATATATGGTTAGTAAAATATTTTCAAAGGTGGATTTCTAAAATGCTTTCTTAACCGTGTACAGTCTTTAACTTCTCAAGCATTATGTTAGTTGGGAGCTCTTATGGGTACTAATCCAACCTGTTTAATGGATACTGTTCCTAGAAGGGGCAAGAGCATTTTTAGTGTAAGACAAATATTTGGTATATCTGGTTCATATATTTTTGTGCACACTTGGTATATACGGGTTGAGTCGTTAATTTATGCTACTCCGGAATGAGGGGATTCTATAGGAAAAATAAATAGGGATATATATATATATATATATACATATATATGACATAGGGCCTAGAGTTATTTGTGAGAGTGCCAGAGGGCCTGAAACGTTGTGATTTGAAATGTGTTACGCAACGATAAATTTAAAACCACTTGTGATTAAGCAACGAAAATTGGCCTAAAGGAAATCGTTTAAAAGATAGGGTTTCACACAAAACCGTGTTACACAGAGTACAGCCCTTCATAAATTGAATATGGGTTGGCCCACCCCAATTTCTTAGTACTTTGTAACCCTGCGTTTGAAGCAGTTTGACATTACACGTTAGTAATCAGCATATAAAATCAATAAAAAAGTCGCCGTAGTTATATCCACTAATCCCAACATTTTCCTGAGAAATCGCATGCTTTGTTGGAAAGCGACGTAGGCCGACTATACCACTGACATGTATGACATGTGAACTGATATCCTGGCTTATGTCCATGTCGTACGACAACAGGTTTATAAGATTGTGGACGGCTGAGACATTACTGAGGGCAAGTGTCCAATTGCATTGATTCCGGTTGTTGTGCTGATTTGGGACGAGGTTGCCTGTCGGCTAACATTGCGTTGGTAGTTTACACAGCAGATGGTTCTTCACAACGTGTGTGATGGAGTGGGGTAAAGAGGAATTGACGGACACGCATCTCATGTATGGCCATCTCACCTCGGATAATACATCGCGCTGAGTACAGCGCATCCATGTACTGCCTTGCTGTGCAACTATAGCGTGCTGGTGAACAATGTTGTATGTACCATATGCCTTCTCGTATATCCAGTGGTTCATCTTCAAGTAGTTGTGGCAGGTCGTCGTCCAAACGCAGATCAACAGAAGTGAATGCACGTGCCACTAGTAAATATCGGGCTGGAAAATTTTCGGCGTATCGTCGACGCGTGTCTGATGCATTACACGTAATTTCACCATAAGTGAAACTCAGCCTGTATTTCACATTAAACACTTGGTGAAGTATCTCAGCAATGCTGCTAGCGAATAAACGAAAATAGTTTCATGTCTAAACGTATTATTAAAAGTGAAGCGTTTATGTCAGTAGCAAATGAAACCAGTTTCTTTTCGTTTTACGAACACTGGAGTAAGATAATATTGTGGGTAGAGTCCACATGAAGCAAGATTCCTGTGACGTCGTAGTTTTCGCAGGCACAGTTAGATAGCATCGGCGTTTGTACAGGAAGCTTAAAGATTACTTTCCAGGTACAGAATACGGCTGGTTACCCACCTACTGCCATTACTGTGAGTGTGGTCTCAACATTCGTTCATCTTATCTCTTCTGGCTGTTTTTGTTTTACTGATGTATAATTCTTCCTATGCTGGGTCAAAAATTTGGCTTTACACACTAAAACCTCTGGAGATGATCTTGTCCTGTTAATCCTCGTCAATATACCTCCGTATGTTTCCATACAAATTATCACATTTTGCAATGATAACCACAGCTATCCCCTTTATTTGCCTCTATACAATTGGATGAATCATTCTTTGGGCCTCTAAGAGTTTATTATACAAATGAATGCAGCACGTCTTTTTGTATGCATAATACAATTTCGCGTTGTAAATTCATTTCGACTAGATATAGGAAAGTTATCTTCAAATGTCATTGCAGCTAAGGGTTTTAAGGCACGTGGTATAATTACAATGGCTCCATAAAGGTTTTTCTGAAGTTAATATTTTTAAACCTGAAGTTGCTAACCACACTCTTACAAACAATAATGGCCAATATTCGGGTGTTAATGAAAGTAGTGGCCATATTAATTATACGAGTGCAGATATGCAGCTTGATTCTACTCCACACAGTGTTGGCATTAGGGGAATTCACTGTCAAAAACACTCCTGCTTTTCAAACTGGTCTCGAAAATAATTGCAAAATGCTTGCTTCGGATATGTCATCTGACGTCTCACCTGAAGTTAAGCATTGGAAAGTTTCCACTACAGTAAATGCTTCTGTTTATCTTAAATAATTAGGACTTTCCTAAAAGTGAGTTATCCTCGAAAATAGCGTAGACCCAAAAATCGCATATACTCACATCATCTCACGTTAAAATGTTGACATTGAAAAATGAAAGTAGCAATAGACCTTATTTAAGAATAATGGCTGTAACAGCCAAATCGGCAAACTTGAATACTAGAGGTGTTGGAGCAAAACCCAAATTGACTTCAAGATGCAAAAAATACATTGCAAGATCCGGGACCATTTCTGTGGTGAATGAAGTGCAGTGTACGAATAGATTCCATATATTTACTGAATAATGTGCAGTGATTAGGTGGGAATGGACTTTTACAAATTAAATAGATGCCAATAGAAGTTTTACTCCATTGTGATAGGATTATTGCTCCACATATGGGGCAAATCTCATAACATACACTCTGTTTGTGTTATAAGTTTCCGCAAATGAAAGAAAATGTCAGTAGTCCTTTGTAATCATACAAACCACATTATCGTAGCATTAACATGTGCTTTTATGTAAAATAGGTTATTGTAACAGATACAATAGATCATTCTTTTTTAAATTCGGACTCTTGCTTCGAACTAACCTATGGAGTTGTTATGATGCTAATTTTACAGTGACAGAAGGATACTTAGGTAAATTATAACATTAAATTTATGGACGACATTCGGTTATATTTTTAACAGAAAAAAATCTAAGCAGGGCCATCAAAAATTTTTAATTAAATGTGAAACCATTAGAACTATAATAGTATTTTAATTTTGCGCAAGTGCCGGAGGAAAAAGCCTCATAGTTTCACTGTTGTCAAACCGAAGTACCCAATGGCGTTCTGGTATATTGTGCCTAATGCAGAATTTGTGTAAATGTGAATGAGAAGAATTAATCTTCACTTAACCAGTCATTTTGAAATTCTATGTTTCGCATACCGAACTTGTTAATTTTTTTTTTTTGGACCATGAGGACTTTAAGATTAAAAGGGAGTCACTTGATTCAGATTCACAACACAGAGCAAAATACGAAGATAAAATATTATTATAATATTCTGTATTGTACCACTGAATTCAGTACTAAGCAAGTTTGTCAAAAAAAACTAATAATATAAAATGACAACCACTGGAGATACGGCTAATAAAGAAACTTCATTTTTTCAGGTGTATGCATGCCTATTTCACTACTAAAAAGTACGTATACTGGTTTTATAATTAAATTTTTTCACCACAAAATAGCTGTTCGTAAATATCAAGGGAAATTTGAAACCAAAAGCATTTTTGATGAATTTGTGAAGCGAATTCGACGGTGAAAAACGTAACAGGAGGAAAGGAATTTACGTGTCTCGACACCTGCCCTCCCGGACGCGTTGAACCAAATGAGCGACTAACCCCTAGGCGATTGTAACAGGACGTGTCGGGTTGCGGTCGTAAAACGACTTGCCAACTTTACGGCCCATGAATTCGCGCTTAAGTTCGTCCTACTCAATCACGCGGAGTGCACCTCTCCTGGCCGTCTGGGGCACCAGACGACGTGCATTGCATATGTGCTACGGGGATTGCATCTCATCGCATTGCAGGCGCACTTCTAACGCACGGCGTAATCACGGAACAGCCGCAAGTATCCCCAATTCCACCCGCATTGAACGTAGACGGAAAATGGAGAAGAGTGCACACGTGAACTGCGCAGTAGCCTGTCCCCGTGATCCAACATTGGACTTGTATTCTGCCGATGGGACTATCAAAAACCACGTGGATATGATTTGTGATCACTAGAATATATTCAAGTTAATCAAAATTTTTATTCATAGACACCTCACAAAAAGTTTGGATTAAAGTGAGATTTGGCAGTTTGATTAGTAAGAGTTATGTCATTCTGTTGTGATGAAGAGAGCGCACATACGCATTGAACATGCCTGGGACAAGCTGAAAACAACAGTTTAAAAACATCCACAACCTCCAGAAACACTTCCAGATACCACAACAGCTGCTCATATGGAATGGGACCTTCGTCCGGAAGATGACATCAACACATTTATTAAAAGCATGCCACCGCGTGTTATGGACCTGTACATTGCACACGAAGGCCATGCGCAGTACTAAGGTTAATTCTACTCTGGTTTGGAGCAAAACGATTTTTCTTATGGGAGAGTTAGGCATAGGGAAAATTTCCGCCACTATGTGCGCAGGGTTCCAAAAGTTAAGCTACATGAATAATAAAAATATTTTTTTTACTTAGTTACGAAATTATTTTATATCTGATTTATGATAATTTCATTAATTTTGTTTTTAACGTAGGAAGTAGATAACGCACGGTACACATGCGACACTAGTGCTCATATATTGGAGAAAACGTTTAGTAGCAATACTAAAAGCATTGAGATTCCCAACATGAGTAGAATAAACCTTGACGGTACTAATTTACAGAGGGAAGAAAGAAACCCACCCTCGTCAAAGACACCATTAGGTTAATTTAGTTGTTCGATCGTATTTATTTGTATGTAATATTGGAAAATTGTTTGTTTGTTAGAAACACTTTGAATTTCACGTTTATGTAGGTAACGTTGGTAACTTTTAATTGTTATTCTTTCCGTTATGTATAAGCCATACGTTTTTGCATTCTTTATGTACATTCCAGGCTATTTGTGAGGTGTTTATTAGAGTACGGGTCTGCTGGGAAATTTAAATGTAAAGAAACACGTTCATCAGTTTTGATCATGTGACACTAACAGTTGTATTGGCGATGGGTGATTCAACGTTGGGAACGTGCGCAGAAGACGTAGATCGTTCTATAGTCTATTCGCTGTTTCTTCGCACTTTCTGAATCATCCCTTTGAAAAATCCCCCCATACATGACGTGATTGGTTGTTTCCGTAATATGTCATATATCACAAGCCTTTTATACTTGTGTAAACTTAGAAATGCGTTATTCTTTATTAAATTGAACTTTTATGTATATTTTATTTATTAATTATAATATAAACAATATAATTAATATGATTAAAAACAGGGAGAAAAAAGGTGTATTGGCAATGTCTTGTAAGAAATAGTTCTTATGCGTAATATTATTACACTGAGTGCGCACAAACGCGGTGAGCTGCTCCATTGGTGCAATTTCTTAGACTCGAATAAGCTTTGTTACCATTAGTCGGATGAATATCATGGAAGTGAACATAAGCAGGGCTTCAGAAAAGTAGGTTTTAACCGTGAATGGACTGTGCCTTATCTTTAGTTTATGGCAGGGGATAAGAAAATAACCTCACTGTCCAGCGGTGTGACAGAATTTAATTCGTCAATGAGTGAAAAAAGACGAATCAGGTGAACAAATAGTAATCATTTCACAACAACACGCAGCCAATCAGACGAAATGCCTGCTCTCATAACGCCACGTAGCAGAATAGGAAATGGGTGGACCACGTCATTTCGTTACTGTGCACTTATTTGTTCTATACCATTACTGCAGTAATTCGTAATGTTATATAATGCAAATATTTCGAGCTATTTAATAGATTTTAAAGCTTAAAAAATACTGTATCATCGTCTTAAATTTGTGTTCTTATATGTTCTCATACTCTTCTGGTCTGTTTGCAAAAAAAATTACATACACTCAGCACGAGAAAGAATCAGTCTTTGGTGTGTATATGGCTAACTTAGAAAACTAGCACTGATTACATGTTTTTTTATTGCGTAAAATACTATGATTTACTACAGTATATGGCATATCTACATTTTTGTGATAAATGTTCCTTCAAAAAGTGGAGAATTATTAGGAACTTCTTACGACGGCCTAAGGTCACTCTCCAGGATGTAGGATACTGTACAATAACTGGTGTGTGTAAAATAATCCAAAAAAATTATTTTTTATCAAAGGTGCTCTATGGCCATCAACACAACCCTGCAGACGTCTTTTAAAGACAGATTTTGCTATAACAGGCATGTCGTGGTAAGCACAAATGTAATTTAATGGTGTTACAAAACACTACTGAGTGACATCAACATTAACAAAAGGGGTCCACATCGCAATAACTCCTCTTCTCTTTTCTGGCCCATCCAACAAGGCCGTGAGCAATCGAATACGTTAACAACTCCGGTACGTCATACAAGAAAATTGGAGAGGTCCTATTTAACTTATTAATTTGATTACACAGAAATGAAATAGTGCGTAATTGGTGAACGTTATATCCAACAATACTTTCTCATGACCCTGTAAGCAGGAAGAGACGAGCGTGAGGTCAGGTCATCGGGCGGGTCATGTAATTGGGCCTCTGAGTCTGGGCTGAAATGGACCAGTGCGTCATCTTGTACGAACGACGCTGCTCTTGTGTGACGTAACGGAACGTCTTCGAATGTACTGCGTAACTCATTTTGCGGCACGTAAATTGCGTCCGCTGTATGCCGGTCCCCAGCTTACGAAGGTAGTTATTCAAAGGTAAAGTTGATTTAGTCATATATATTTTTTTATTTCAACACATTTGACTTAATATGTGATTAAATATAAAGGGTGATTATAAAATCATGGGACAAACTTTTAGGGGTGTTAGAGCTCACTAAAACAAACAATTATTGTATAGGAATATATGGGCGGAAGTGACGCGTTGAGGCACAAACACAAACATAACACCTGACATGCAAAACATTGTATATTTACAACGTCGCCGCTAAATGCCTTTTCATTGAATCTCGATTTGTTCCTATGGGGGCATTTGAAAGCCCTCATTTACGAGACTCCAGTTTATTTCATTGAAGACCTCGTCGCTCGACTAGTGTGTGCGGCTGCAGGCGTGCGTGAAATACCCGACGTATTTGAATCTGTTTGCCAATCACTCCACCGACGCTACCAAGCTTGCATTGCTGTAGGTGGTAGCAATTTTGAGTAATTATTATAAAAATAGCTGTAAAAAGGTATTTAGCGGCGACGTTGTAAATAAACAATATTTTGCATGTCATGTGTTATGTTTGTGTGTGTGCCACAATGCGTCACTTCCGCCCATATATATATATATATATATATATATATATATATATATACAATAATTGTTTGTTTTTGTGAGCTCTGCCACCCCTCAAAGTTTGTCCCATGATTTTAGAACCATCCTGTATAACGGGTTAGCAGAACCTCCATTTTTTAAACAACCTTTATGGAACCGTACTTAATTAGTTCGATTATGAAGAAGCTTGTTGTTCAAAACGCTTTCTAGGGATAGAGAGTCCAACACCGGGCGGCTGCAAATACAGCAAATATTTGCACCTTCGGTCAGCGTTTAACCTGGAGCTAAAAGTAATTAACCAACCAGAAAACCTGCTCGCAACGTACTAGAATGATGAGTACTCCGTCAACACACTTGTAGCTGGTTACACGCACTGCAGCAAACAAGTGCACGTTTCAACTTCATGAACCGTGCTGACATTTTACCTCTGTAAGGCGTCCGTATGTTTTTTTTTAATTTATCTGTATATTTGTAGTTTGTTTAAATATCAAACGTTATATGCGGGTTTTCTTGCATAGAACATAGTTTGTTTACTTTAATAGGAACATTTTACGGGTGTTGTATTTCTCCAGTTAGTTATTTTGTGTAATTGCTAGACTGCTTAATTTTTAGGCACTTCCATGAATATTAATTCAGTTTTTCAAACATTTTATTTTGCATCTTTCTTTTACGTAATTTACAAACTCGCGGTTTTGTTTTCAGTGCATAATTAATATAAATCAAATTTATTACAAAATTTATATAATGGAAACTAAAACTGAGAAAATATTAATAACAAAAAAAAGTCAACTTAAAATAAGTAATTTTTATACTGTCTTTATTATACGTTGAGTGTTAACATACAAGGTTTTATTATTAAAATAAGTCTTCCTTGATGTTACTTGTATCATTAGAATCATTAGAAATGTAACTTTTAAAGTAAACAGGAAAAGTTTATTTCACGAAATGTGTATCGGTTAAAATGTTTTGAAACTTCAGTTCTTCATATTACAATAAAAAAAAATCAATGAGCTGAAAGCTATTCCTTATTCTTAGTTATAAGTGATCCTTCCATATATTGTAGCATATAATTCTGTAATGGGCGATAACAGTGTAACTTGATTCGTAACATAAAAAATTTATGAATTTAGATTACGAATATTCTTTAACTAGTCACTTTCATTTTTTGCACCTTGCAGTAGCAGATCAGGTGAGAACACAAGAGTAAAACGATGTTACAGCTCTTTCCACAAGCGTGTATTCAAAATCCTATTGGCCGTATGGTATCTGCTAACGGCATTACGTCTGGTTGGCATCACAGTTCTGCCAACGACTTTCTTTGCACTGTCACGAAAATATACGTGAAAATAAAAACAAAAATAGTAGCAATAACGAATGTAGAAATAGTTTTAAAATAACGAACTCTCCGCTTTGTTATAAACGAACTCTCATGAGTTTCACAAAAATTTCTGTGTATTTGCAGGACTTTCCGCTAACTTGCCAATTATTTTTTTCTTGTGTTTCCGATATATGTGGTAAATGTTTACATAAGAAGTTTCATATTTGTCTCGTCATAGAAACGACATTTTTCTTATTGCATCGACGAGAAATACTTCGAGCAACTGAGGCATAAGTAATTCGTTTCCTACACCCACAGATACAGAAAATATGAAGAAGTTCCTTGATTTTTTAAGAACAGGTATCAGACTAGTTTTTTTTTTTNTACACCCACAGATACAGAAAATATGAAGAAGTTCCTTGATTTTTTAAGAACAGGTATCAGACTAGTTTTTTTTTTTGTCATTTTCGACCACATTTCCGCGTAAATAAAAAAATACTCCGAAATCACTACTTATTTGCGGATNTTTTTTTTTTTGTCATTTTCGACCACATTTCCGCGTAAATAAAAAAATACTCCGAAATCACTACTTATTTGCGGATATATGTAAAACTGCAATTCTCTTGTTTTTTTTACGAGCCTCGCATTGTCGAATGAAGCGATACAGAAGAGGTTTAAATTGTGAAATAATTAATAAATGGTGATGAAATAGAAAAATTACGTATTCACAATTTTATTTCGTAGTAAACCTGTAACGTTTGTGCACTTAGAAGTGAAACACTTTTATTTATCGCTACAAATAATACTGGCATTATTAAATTACTACCGCGATTACTGATTTCAAGAACGTTATCTAAAAATGGTGAGACTGATTATTAAGAGTTGCAATTATTAATAGGATCACTTTTGACCTGCAACAGCAGGGTAACTTCCAACTGTATGTTGTTTGAAACGATTGGGTTACCTGAGTTTAAGACCCAAATTATGATTGTGTAACTGGACAACTCCATTTGTACGAATGCTATTGCTTAGCACTCAGTACAAAACTGTACGTTTCTGATATACCTGAAAGAGATATTGCTATATGTTGAAAATAAATGCTGCTTGTATTTTTACCGAAGTAGAAGTTATAATTGCTTACTGTGTACCTACCTTCAAGTGCCAGGAAATTACTGCGGTATCGAAACTCGAGGTACCCTGGTGCGTGGCTGTGAGGGGTTTCGGCAGTGCAGAGGTTCCAGTCTGTTATTTCTGTCGGACACTGAGAGCGAATTCCGTTATCACACTTGCTTGTTTTGGATCTCCTGTCTTCCATAGTTCGCATTAATCTCTTTCTCCCCCACCCAACCCGTAATGTTGTCGTGCCATGTTATAACTGTTGTTTTACTATTCTGTTTTCTTTGCAGGCACGTTGTCAGGGAAGTGCAGAGTTGTGTAGGGCCGGCATTCTCTTGTACTTGAGGTGAGAAATATCTGCACTATAAATTCGAATCAGTGGGAAATCACTGATTCGCAGACAAATGAAACTGCTTGAGTCAGTTAAAATAGCTCCTTTAAATTTGGTGGAACACCGGTGCTGGTTTCAGGGAGAAAGTTTCATTTGACTGAGTCTCACAGCCAATTACATGCGGCGAATCAAATATTGTTTTTATTGAATTAATCCAAATAATTACGTCAAACAAACATATTTCCGGCAGTCGCTGTTCATGTACAATTTAACGTAATTATAATTTTTTATGATATATTGGTGTTGCTGAGGATTTGAACATACTATATTTCGCTTCCAGTCTNTTTAACGTAATTATAATTTTTTATGATATATTGGTGTTGCTGAGGATTTGAACATACTATATTTCGCTTCCAGTCTATACCTTACCAATCGAGCTACCACGCCTACATCGAATAGAACGGGGAAAATGTATGTATTATAGGATTTTATTGAAAACACGTAGCACTAAGTTTTTCAATTTCATTAAGTATTTAGTTTAATTTATAACATTATGCTTTCCATGCAAATACTCACTTCACCACATGTCACGAAGTTTAAAACTGCAAACCTAATGCTATGACGATTACTTTAAAATGAAATGAAAAACCGAATGTTTATGTTTCCTCGTAAAACGGTATTTTTAAAAACAAAACCCACAGTTTCAAAAATATTTTTATGCGTTTCATTAGTTTATGTGTTGTTTTACTATTAATTTATTTATGAAAATGTATACTTTCAAACGTATTGCCTAAGATCACTAACAGAGCAGTCGAAAACTATAACACTGAGGGATCAGCAGCAAAGTTGATTAACACGTCAGCTAAATATGTCAGGTATTTAATAAATAAATGAGAAAAGGTGTATTTTTAATGAATTTACAAATAACGTTTCTGAAAATAATGGTTTGGTTGGTCAGATGTTCTTCACGTATTGAAAAATTGACATTCTAGCTGATTAAGGTTTACTTGTGTTTTCCAATTTAAGATTATACTTATTTCATTTTATACGCGTGGTTTAACTGATTCATCAGTCAAAAATCAATATACAGAAAAACAGCGAACCAAATGATTAACGAACCACTGGAAAAATGTCACTGAATAAATAAGTGAATAAAAATGAACATTTTCTCACTAATTCGCCAGTTAGATTGACTGAAATGACTGTGGATTTAACCAGACGCTGTTAACTGATTTAAACAGTGAAATTATCACTGATTCAGATTATTTGTGTATAATATGAGTGTTTTTTACTAAATCGCATATGCATAGGTAAGCCAAATAACAATGACTTGTTCTAAGTTGATTCAGTGAGCCAAAGTCTATATTTAGATAAGGTACATTCATAAAATTTGCTTATAGCATGTAAAATTATTACAAAGCATAATTGTAAATTTTTTCGATCAAAATTATTCTCATTCTGCTAAATATGTGTATGGAATATGTTGAGTATATTATTAAAAGAGTAACTGCCTACTTCGAAATTAGTTTTGTTTAGAAAATACGAAGGGCAGTAACACTTGGGCAAAATTATGTCCATATACAAATTAATTTCAGGTTCCTAAGTTAGGGCGTGTCCATAATATAATATTCTGTCTAGTTTTTCTGTTATAAGATAACAAAAATATCACAAATATAAAAACCGGAAAAACTTAAAATCTTTTAAAAGTTCAACATTTTCTGCGTACATATTTATTCACGTGCTTCAATAAATAACTTAAATGAGCTGAGAAATGTTGTATGGTTTTCGTTCTCAAGTTTGTTTAATTCTGCTTATATTTTGTCAAAAGGTAGTATGAGATTTGACTCTCAAGATAAGCGCAACAACTGCCATCGTTAACCGATGTTTATTCCTCAAAGTGGAAAGTTGTATTTCATCTTGGATTTATACATTTATTTGCCCTTACTTATCTCTAAATAGTATAAAATGAAGTCGCTTATCCACGTTAGCCCGTGTATTCGCTTAGTACTTCAAAACTAGTAAATGGATTTTGATGCAGTTTTTAACATCATTTAGAGAATTTCTTGGGGAAGTTTTTGATGTATAAAATATTTAAATTTAATGTAAGGATAGTAGAGAAATGTTGAACCGTTGGTAATCAAGTCGTACAAATAAATCTTTTAGGACGCTTACATGGCTTGCGCTGACTAAACCGTAAGAGATACAACAAATTACTCCACAATTGTAGCTCTTAAACGGATCTAGGTAAAAGTCCGCTGTAGTAGTATATGTTTATCTTTTAAGGTGACCCACAGTAACCATTTTTGACTTTCAAAGTATCGCTTTAAAAATTAAATTGTTAACGGGTGAAGCCAGGCCGGTTCGCTAATGTTTTATATTAATTTTTAAAAAAACTTTGATTAGGTTGTAGGACACTATTTTATTATATTTAAGAAACAAGTATTGTGTGAGTAATTGTACTGCTATCGCTTCTGGGGTCATTCTCAGAAGGCATATTACTAATTAATTCCCATTTATTCCAAATGATAAACAAAGAAAGTTACTTCACAAATATTACAGCTATTCAATCATCTGAGCGATAGTCTGTACCTTGCAAAACAAGAAATTTAAATAGTAAATGCTGAATACATTTTATATTCCAAAAGATAGTACTTTTTTAACATTTACGCCTTAAAATAACGCGTTAGCCATTTTCCAGCGCCTGTTTGATTTCTCAGTGCTTCAGTTTTTTATTTGTTCTGATTTTATGGATGAAGAGTCTCTGCAACGCAAAAAAAAGTTTTGATTTAATTTGTTTCTTTTTATATCACGGCAGCGATGATTTATCGGGTTTCAAACGGCTACACTTAAGCCCGGAATTCCATTCGCAGACGTTAATCGCTGGCGCGTGGGCACATTCGAATGGTTCCATCCGATAACCTGGCTTCCGCGCGAAAGGGGATTAGAAGTGACGGCATGTAAGCAAGCTGCGTCTGTCACGCGAAACTGATGGGCAGAGGTCAATCACTGCACGTGCTTTGACAGGCGAGCGTCACACGGCAGCAAATTACAAGCATGTACAGTGGCCTGAACGTTTTAGTCAACCAACCCGTCGATTTCTTGCTACTAGCGAGTCATAGTATTGGCGTTTGCCTTTTCTGAAATAAAACATTACAGATCTAGAATTATTTTTTAAATGCCAGAAATTTTTGTCCGCGTGAATGACCTCAATTTGTAACCAAGTTTCTAAAGGACTATTTTAGCTCGCTAGCGGATTTACGTATCGCAAAGTCACACGTTTCTCTCTTTTTATGAGCAGTAGAGAGATATCTGACAATTCTTAAATTTACGTGTTGGTACATCACTCTGCCCCCTTTTCAGCATTGATACAAAGTACCACAAATATTTCTTGCAAATACTATTTCCAGGTATTTATTTAAGACTTTTTTAAAATTTTTACTGTTAATTAGTTTAAATTTTGGAATTTATAATGATTTATTACGTTTATTCCCTTTCTCTGAATGTGTTAAATGAATTACACATATAAAATGTTATAATAGTTTAAAAACATCAGGTTGTCAAATGACCGAATTTAATTTTTTTTATTTAGCTTTCAGAGTCGGTACCCTTTTCATTCTATTAATTCTTCTGTAAGATACATATTTGCAGCAAAAGTGGAGCTTAATAAAATCATTTTGTTGTAATTTCCATATAATTTAAGCCATGATTGCTAAAATTTTCTGAAACAAAAGTGTTGGAAATTTATTAATATATTTCTTAGCAATGTCGTCCAAAGCAGTCAGCAAGTAGCGTGATTACTGATTTCTGTTCAATTTCACAAACTTGTTATGCTATGGAGTATTCGGCTGTGAATTAGACGATAATGCTCGATTTTATTTCTGCCATCCGGATTTCTTTTTATTTTTAATTTTTTTAAGTAAATACAATGAAACTATAGGAACATGTAACTTTAGACAAAATAATTGTTTTGAACATCATATTTTCGATCAGTTTTCACACTGGGGTGGTATGTCAAGAAAGGGCGAGATAATACCGGGGTTCGTATTTCCAAGACTATGAGGCCCTTTAAAAAATGTTTTCTGTGAACAGCAAGAAAATGAACTGGTTCAGTATTTGATAAACAATGGAGGAGCGTCTTTTCGGTCTCAATGCAAACAAATTTATGTCTTTACTTTCTAGCTGGCTATGAGAAATGAATGCACAAATTGTTTCCTCAAAAATCTGATGAGATGACTGGTGTGGACTGGTTTAATGCTTTTATGAAGCTGCATCCAGAAATTTCTCTTCGGGAACCTGAAGTCGCATCGGCGGCTCGTCCAATGGGCTTCAATAAAGTAGCAGTATCGAAGTTCTTTGACATTTAAACCGAGGTCGTTGAAGACATGGTCTCACTGCAGAAAAGATTTATAACGTCGATGAGACGGGAATCACTGTTAACCACAAAGGCCATTACCGAGTTATTCCTCAGAAAGGCAGACACCAGTTTGATACTGTGACTTCAGCTGATATAGGGGCAACTGTTACAGTGGAAATTTGATTTCACCTGCAGGTGCCTATCTACCACCTATACTGATATTTCCGAGAAGAAGAATTCAGCAAGAGTTCCAAACAGGACTACTACCTGGATCCTGGGCTGAGGTGGAAGATCAACAATGGATTACAAACGAATAATTTTATCGTTGTTTAAGAAATCTGTTATCTTTTCTGGAGCATCCAAACTATCGCCAGTGCTTCTCCTGCTTGATGGGCATGCATCTCATACCATTCACCTTCAACTGCTTGATACAGAGGAGGAAAAATGTGTTTATATTGTGCTCCCCCCCCCCCTCACACTCTTCTCACCATCACCAGTCACTCGATGTCTCTTTCATGAAGCCTCTCAGCAAATATTACGAGGACGAAGTGAGAAAATGGTTAGGTTCTGATCCAGGACGTATAGTAGCGTTATTTCAGATTGCATCTCTGTTTGTATCAGCATATTTGCAGGCTGCAACAATGCTGACTGCCATCAATGGCACAATTCTTGTGCTGGCGTTGACAGTGATGACTATGAGGTGGTCCACATCTGTTTACTCTGTGCAGGCCAATAGCCCAAAATCTTTTTTTTCTTTCAACTTATTTAAATTCTGGTATTAAGTGCTTAATGTAAACTGTATATTACACTAAAAAAAATTTCATAAAAAATAAACTAATTATTTTTATCTTTATATTTATTATTCCCCATTTTGCTCCATGCCTAGGGCAAAATGGGGTAAAATGCCGTTTCTTTTTTAAATTGGAATGTTTCAATATTATCACAATTTTAAATTTAAACCTTAATATGAAATTAAACTTCATAGAACAATACATATTTTTTACAGGATATGGTTATATTTATAACATTTAAAACTGTTATATAAGCTTTCGAACGGTAAGTACCCCGTTTTGCATATGTCCCTCTACAGTCCGCATATAAATTTTCATTCGAATTAATTACATTGTTTTGGCGATCTAACGTATGAAACTTAAATAACTATATGTCAGCTATTTTTTTTAATATATGTCTGACATACCTTAAACATGTCAGTTAACACTACCTACCGCAGTTCTCGTTATTTTCCATTTTTGGTAGGAATCGGTCAATTGTTTCCCTTAATATTACGCAAAAACGTTATTAATTCATATAGCGCTGTCTTACAAAATGGCAGATAAAAGTGGTTTTGTTTAGCTTATATGATGCTTGTAATAGATACTGTCAGCGTACAAAACATTGTTCAAATTGTTTAAACGGTATAGTATTTATACCAAATAAAACTAAAATGTTTGTATAACCACCATTTTGCGTTGATAAGTAAATTAACTTACATTTACCGGGCTTACCAAAGTATTACTTACGTGACAAATTTGGCATAATTTGGTTGAGTAGTTTTCTAGAAATAACGTAAAGGCTTCATATTTCATGTGGCACTATCTTCAAAAATAGCGGATAAAATAGGCTTCGTGTAGACACATTTGATATTTCTTATATATATACTCCCAGCATACAAAGTTAAGTTGGAATTTATTCAATGGTTTCGAAGATATATCATACGATGCTAAAATAGCTATATTGCAGCCATTTAGAAAATACGTATCTGAAGTACTTGAAACATTTTTGTACAAATCTGCATCCACAGTACTACTTGTTTGCCAAATTTAGTAGGAATCTGTCAATTTTTTTCTCGAGATAATACAAAAAAACTTTATTTACTCATGTAGCACTATTTAAAAAAATGGCGTTCAAAAGTGGTTGTTTTTTTGTTTATATGATGCTTGTAGTAGATAATTTCAGCCTACAAAATTCGGTTGAAATTGGTCAAACGGTATGGTAGTTATATAAAACAAATCTAAAATGTTTGAATGGCCATCATTTTAAAAATAATTGCCTAATAACTTGCAGTTACTTTTTGTTATCTGGCCTATTTTAATTTAATTACGTGCCGAATTTGGCGAAAATTGGTTGAATAGTTTCCAAGATATAACGTAAGAGATATATTTGTTCATGTGGCATTATCTTCCATAATGTCTGACTGACAACAATATTCACCTCTGAACTCAATGCTTATAACTCGCGCTGTGAGCATACAACATTTGGTTCCAATCGGTAGAATAGTATCCGAGATATGACATATCATCCTAAATTTTAAAATGGAAGCAATTTTGAACCTTAATGCCTGGCGTGATCGAAAACTATAGAAGTCAAGTGTTTAGTGAAATTCGGTTCATGCATTCAAAAATTGGATGTTGGTTGGGGGGGGGGGGGCAA
>NQII01005681.1:0-33808 GCA_002778355.1 Clitarchus hookeri | reverse complement strand
GGGGGGGGGGGGGCAACACACACAAACAGAAAAGTGATCGCAGAAGTTTTTTTTCTTCTGCGTAAATAGGCTAAACACCACTTATAAAAACTTATATAATCTCATGGCTTCGATAGTCCGTATAATTAATAATTGATCTTACCGTAATAAAGCAATTATAAATTAATACGTGCAAGCTTATTATTTGACTCCGTATCGCCTGGTATAAAAATAAGTAAGAAAATGAAGAGCTGTAGGAATCATGTGTTGTGAATGTACTCTAAAAGTAAGCAATTTCTTAGCTTGGATTTTAAAGGTAATCCGAAAGATGTCATTAAATTGAAGTGCTAAAAGTATAATTAGAAAATTACTTGATTTAACTAACTTCATGAACCTGTCCTATTTTCTGTTGCAGTATGTTACACAAACGTGTTTCTTAATATGAGATAAAGGTGCAAACGTATTAGAAGTGAGCGAACGCGGGATACTGCTCTGCGTAACTTAGTCGCGAAATGAAAAAGGCCCGAAATATCTACCTAGAAGAAATGATGTTAATTAGCACTGCAAGACGGAAAAGCGGTCCAATTAAGCAATCCCAGAATGTTTTAATTTAGACTAATTTAAAAAAAATTCTTCATTGAAAGCCTTTTTTGTAGCTTGTCGTGAAAATTCGCTTCAAGACGAACACCGCTGTACCACCTTTTTGCTGCAGAAGGAGATATGAAGAAAATACTCAGTGTAGTTTATATTATTTTGCGGTGAGCGGCGTGTTAGAAATAAGAGCTTCCTGAATAAACAACCACGAATAAAATCACATAACAGAGATTGACGTTCCATTTGCACCGCTAGGAAAGATTTTAGCAACCATTTCAAATTCTTTTGTTAATATATCATTACCAAAAAATCATAACTAATGAAGTAGTGTTGCTAGTAATATTCTGACATCAGTTTGCACTATTCCATTTTTTTATTTGTGCATTAAAAATAAGTTTGTGTGGCCAGCAATGTGATTACAAAATATATCGTCAATATCAACTGTGTGACTCTCAGAAATAGTACGAGTTTTGGAAGACATGTGGTTTGATCTATGAAAATCATTACATCTACATGCTCCCACAACATTTGAAAGTTACGGAAAGGGTCTCACTTCTTTTTAAACAAATCTATCCTTTAAATTTTTTTTTTTTTGTAGTGGTATGCAAGTCTAAAGAGTTACACAAACGCTGTGTGCAAACACGTGTAATTAACCCTTCAACTTAGCTATTGAACACTTCGTCGGGCTTGTGTGGCGAGGAGGCCAAACTATCAGTACTACTTCTCGCGTAAACTATTGACATGACTCTCTCTCTCGTTCAGAGCGTATCGTAAAGCTGAAGGTCTCCATGCCTCAGCTTTCTGTACAGGACTATGCTCATTTTTGTTGCACTTTATATATAAACTGCATCCAATATAATGAACGTTAGCAAAGATCATCCAATAGATTTCATTGACAATATTTTTCACACTTTATTTGTGCAAACCTTTACCCAAAATCACTACGAAAGAAGCAGTTTCCCTTGTAAATTGTCAAGTTGGGGATAAAGAGTAATTTTTTCACGTGTCTGTTGTCAGAAATACTAACAAAATTAAACGAAATGCTTATTTAGAAAAATTGGTAGATTCTTTACGTGACTTTCAATTTTCCTGGTTGCACGGAGCAGCGATTTATTACACCTGTATAAACCACATATCTTCCAAAAACCATTTCTGGCCTTCCAAGTTATTTTGAATATCTAACACTAGCTTACACAGCGGATACAGTAAGCCAATTATAAATTTTCTCCGATTTTGCAACGGCCACAACATCGTCCACACAAAAAGTAGCAGAGTTTATTCGTCAAAGAATTTCATTTTTTCTATATGTACGTTCTTTCAACTTCTTAGCATAGTAGTAAAGAGTAGGTGAGCGTACATAAATTAAATGATGTGGCGGTTCCTACGACATAGGCACGCATTAAAACAATTTGTAGCGGGGAAAAAGTGTTTTTATTTATTCACCCTGCCAAATGGTTTTACTGCGAACACAAAAATTTTTACACTCTAAATTCTAATAAATGGAAAACCACCGATTCGCGGTGAAATTCCACAACAAGAATAATTTCAAATGGCTTCACTTATAATCTGTGCAGAACCACTGGTTGTTTAAGTGAAACAATTTCATTGATGGAATAAGTGACAGCTAACAGCGTGCGGTTAATTAGGTATTGTTTGTATTGTATTAAGCTAAATCATTACGAGAAGTAAACAAATGTTCGATAGTCACTGTTTATATTGTGCAATTTAAAGTATTATTTTTAAAAAATAAAAAATATGTGGCAGCCAGGATTTGACCTCACGTCGTCCCACTTCTATGCAGTTATCTTACGAATCGAGCTACCAAGCCAACATTGATATTAACTGGGAAAATGCGCGTATTCACAGTTTTTATGGAAAATATGCAGACTTAAATCACATTACTTGTATTTTCGTTTTTAGTTTGATTTTTAAAATTAGCACTGTTAAAACAAATATTAAGTATGAATGCACTCACTTCACCACTTTTAATGCAGTTTAAATCTTCAAACCGAGAGCTTTGATGATTACGTTAAAAAGAAATGAAAGACTGAAAGTTCATGTTGCCTCCTAAAATGGCATTATAAAAGACCAAACTCACCATAAATAAATATTTTTATAGGTTTTATTAGTTTATGCTTTGTTATTTAATTTTATACACGTTGTCTGACTGATCCATCAACTAAAAATCAAATCACTGAAAAACAGCAAATGAAATGGTTGACGATTCAGTGGAAAATGTTGCTGAATCATTAAGTGAAGGAAAAGTGACATTTTATAATTGATTCATCTGTTAAAATGACTGAAGTGACCTTTGAATAANGAATCATTAAGTGAAGGAAAAGTGACATTTTATAATTGATTCATCTGTTAAAATGACTGAAGTGACCTTTGAATAAGTCAGGTGCTGTTAACAGATATAAACAGTGAAATTACCACTGATTCAGATTCGGGAGTGCAGTTGTCACCACNATAAGTCAGGTGCTGTTAACAGATATAAACAGTGAAATTACCACTGATTCAGATTCGGGAGTGCAGTTGTCACCACAAAATTTTTGCGGCCACTAAAAATTAAATTTTTGGGGGCTACAAACTATTTGTGTTAGCCACACAGAAGTTCGGCAAGGGGAATACAAACATTGTAGCTGCCTCAAATTTTTTTGTTAAGTGGCGTACCCAATCGCATACTGGCTACGCGAGGAATTGGGAACGAGCAATTTGCCTGACTGACTACCGTGTACTGCGAAAGATTCCCTATCGGCTGGAATACCGCCTGGCAAATACGTTACCACGCGCTGGATGGCGAACTGCGATCTGTCATGTTGCTGGCCAGTGGAGCTGTTTTGCTTGGGTGGGTCACGAAAACCTTTTGGAGTTTCCTAAACCTACTAATTTCTCGCAGTTAAGACACGCCCGGGTAGTTCTTAAGGGTGTTGCAAGAAGTGGACCGAGGCGTATTGAGTGAACCACGACGCCAAATGCAGGTCGCGGCAGGCGGGGAACTAGACAACGCAAACGGAGAATCAGCACATCGCACCGTGACCCAGTGGCAAATACGCCCAACTCCATGATTGTATGAGGCGATATTCGTGGAAGAGCGGCGTCTTTTCTTCCTGTCTTCGGACTGAGCGGCGAGGTGTCCACGGGCCGTCGCGACGCTGCTATCCTGCTTAGCTGCCCGCAGCTCGTTCGATAACGATACCGAAAAGGCGTGTCNAATCAGCACATCGCACCATGACCCAGTGGCAAATACGCCTAACTCCAAGATTATATAAGGCAATATTCGTGGAAGAGCGGCGTCTTTTCTTCCTGTCTTCGGACTGAGCGGCGAGGTGTCCACGGGCCGTCGCGACGCTGCTATCCTGCTTAGCTGCCCGCAGCTCGTTCGATAACGATACCGAAAAGGCGTGTCTACGAACATAGAGCGTAAGTAACGTTGATCGACAACAGACTACGCAATAATAAAAGCAGGAGTTCGGTTCGGCAGATCTTCGAAGTAAATTAGAGTGAGCCCAGAGTAGGAATAGTTTAGATTTTTTGATATTAGGGCCGCCAACTGAGCGGTAGACTAAGAAATGTTATTAGCTTGTATTATTGTCAGTAGGTCATTGATTCAAAGTAATTAATAATTGTGACTTTCTGGAGACAATAGTACAGTAAAGTTAAGGTTATAACCTTGGGTATAAATTGCGGTATTTATTATTGTATTATATTGTTTTATTTCGCTAATGACTGCAAGTAAAGTTGATCAGTACAGTACATTCAGTGATAAGTAGGCCTCCATCATGGAACGATTTAAAAGCACCTTAAAGAATGTCATGTGGCGAGAATTTTTACAAGTGGCTGGACTTGTTTCCTAGTTTGATATCTGTCTATAATGATCGCAAACACCGCACCATCAACATGTGGCCAGTGAACGTTAAGAATGATTCTTTGCTGGAAGTCACATNCAACATGTGGCCAGTGAACGTTAAGAATGATTCTTTGCTGGAAGTCACATATTTTAGCTTTGCCTTGTGACTGTCCAATCTCTTCTCATTTTTGAGCACAGTCGCCAGCAAATAATCATCCTTAACAATCACCGGCCTCATGTGGATGGTGCGGTGTTTGCGATCATTGTAGGCAGATATCAAATGAGGAAATAAGTCCAGCCACTTCTAAAATTTCTCGCCACATGAGATTCTTTAGAGTGTTGTTAATTCGTTTCATGATAGAGGCCTTCTTATCACCCAATTAACTGTAGTGATTAATTTTATTCGCAGCCATTAGCGAACGGAAGGTGGAATTGTAGAATTCTCTGTCAAGATCAATCTGCAAATTATTAGGCATTCCCGTAACCTGCAAAATAATCTTCATAGCATCGACCACATCGAGGCCTCATTTCCTGCGAACTAGTACTGCCCATTCATATTTACTGAAACAATTTATTGCTGTCAACATGCACATATAGCCCTTATTANCTAGTACTGCCCATTCATATTTACTGAAACAATTTATTGCTGTCAACATGCACATATAGCCCTTATTAAAGGCAGTGTATGGGATCATTACACCTAGGTCAGCCTGGTACAGATCTCTCACCCCAAAGACGAGTACTTTTCGCTTGCGATAATTACGGCACACAGGCCTTTGAAGCTCAGCGGCGATCTTTGCACGAGACATTGTTTTTTAGCATATCTAACCACCTTCACGAAATTCTTCTAAAATATTTACAATCTCGTTCGTGTGGGAATTATTACCAGTTTGCTGAGATGCAATTAGCAGCCATAGATGTAATACGGTCTCATTATAATTGTCCCAGAATATATACTCTACCTGACTGCCTCCATCAAGCTTCGAAGTCAGACCCGAGGCGCTCGCTAAGCCGACGTCCGGAAACAGGTCGGCAACAATGCCTAATTTCGGATGTGTGTCATCCTTATATGCGTTGCTGGAAATATCATTGTCTGCCATGGTGAACCAACACACACAAAAATGGCAGTGCCGATAGCCACGACCTGTAGCTCTTTGAAGACTCTCTGGTGATGAGTAAGGGAATTAAAGATTACCACTTATGGCAGCCGACTGGTGGCGGTAATGGAGGACGGTGCGAGAAGCAAGAGAGCAGGGTGTGAGGAATAGGTGAAAAAAACCCGAGGAATGGAATGAAAGAGAGGCAGGAAGGAATAAGAGCATGAGAACAATAAAGGAGATTGGGAGGACTCTGAGAAAATTCAGGAGTGGGAGATGGGCGAGGCATATAGGACATGGATGGTAGGAAGGAGACCAAGAGGACTTTGAGAAAACAGCAGGGGTGGGGGATGGGAGAGGAAACGAGAAGCAAGCGAGAGGGGTGGGAGGAATATGAGAACCCCCCTTTCCGAGGGCTATAAAGAACAAGAGGCAGGAAGGAGACCAGGAGGACTATAAGAAACCCCTCCAAAGGGACGAGAGAAAGGAAGGAATGAGAGGAGAGCATGAGAACCGTAAAAGAAACTGAGGACTCAGGGAAAACCCCCGGGGATAGAATGTGGAAGACACGACAGAGGTAGGAAGATAACCAGAAGCAGTCTGAGAAAATCCTCCCGAAGGGACGAGAGATATGAAAGAATGAGAGAGATTCAGAACAATGAAGAAGATCGGGATGACTGAGAAAATTCCATGGGTGGGAGATGGAGAGTGGATAGGATGTGGGAGGCAGAAAGGAGACCAGGAGGACTCTGAGAAAACCCCAGGGGTGGGGGATGGGTGAGGGGGTGAGAAGCAAGCGAGAGGGGTGGGAGAAATATGAGACCCCCAAGGGATATAACGAATGAGAGAGGCAGGAAAGAGACCAGGAAGACTCTGAGAATACCCGGGGGTGGGAGATGAGAGGCAGGCATATGAAAAAATGGTGGGAGACGGGATAGGGGGATATAATATGGGTGACGACGAGAGATAGGACGGACGAGATAGGTAGGAAGTAGACCGGGATAATGTGGAGACGAGAGGGAGCGAGATAATGAGAGAACTATGAGGAAACCATAGTGGTGGGAGGCGAGAGGGAGAACAGGAAGTAAATGTGAAAAAACCGAGGGATAGAATGAGGGAGACAAGAGAGGCAGGAAGCAATATGAGAAAACCCCAAATGGAATGCAAGGGCATGATGTGCTGAGGTGGGGTAACAGAGCAGGAGGTAAAAAAGGGAAATCCAATATGACTGCTGCGGGCGAGGAATGACAGAGCAGGAGGTTTCCGTGTGACGTCATTAATTATGGCGGTCGGCTCGTACCTCGTACCCATCCCCCATCCCCTGGTGCAGAACCCCCTATTTCTAACTACCGTAGCTGCTGATGTGCTGGTGGCTACCTTCCGTAACATGGAGAGGCATGTGCAGGCATGCACTGATACTAATGACGAGCACTTCCAACGCTTACTGTGATGTCACCATGCTTCTCATACCCAAAAATATATCCTTAGTACATTTCATTACATTTTTCATCTGTCCATGATATAAAAAACTAGCATTTCAATGGGGCAAGTCATGGCATTCACACGATTATCTAGTGAAACACGTTAATTTTTTATACATGTACTGTATATATTATATATACACATATATGTGTATGTGTTACTGATGTGCCAATTTTTACATCTATGTGCGTAAAATTTGCCGAAATTAAAAAAAAATTAAATATATCGAAGGTTTACAAATTTAATAGACTCACTTTTAATACGACGTTAAGACATGGAGATTATTTTCCTACATCGCTGCCAACATTACTGGCAGCATACGAGTTAGTCTGTCTGTTAAAATACATGCATTAAGCGAAAAGGAATTTTTTTTTTAAAGGTTGATTTCAAAAGTGTTTAATTTCATTGAAGGCGAACCGCTTTTACACAATAAATATAATCCCACGAATTTCGAAAGTTCAGGCAGAAGACAGACAAAGCACTTGCACTTCATTGCTACTTTGGTGATTGCGACACTGTTTTATTACTGGCCTTGTAGGAATGGAGGTATAAAAAGTGTTGCAATGCAAAGGCAATACATTATAGTTGTGGATGTGAAGGTGTCGATTACAACCGCAAATACAAATTTACTAGGAGGGGGGGGGTAGTGTCAGTTGTCTGCTGGTCATCAGGCTTGTCGAGCAGTGTGTTCCATAATTTTTTTTTACATCGATAAACGGGTAGAAAGAAACCGAACGAATCACGTATTACTTACGGCACTACACAGGATAAAGTGCTCGTCGTGAATTCGCCAACCAATGCAATTGACAACACCTGGGGCGTTTTCAGAATTGTCATGTACTTCTTAGTTGCCAAATGAACTAGCGAGGGTTCCTGTCCATCTAATGATGAATGCAGACTCAACCACGCCGCACCTGGAATCCGAACCTAGAACTGATGTTTCGATGGTTGCTGTGCTAGCTAGGCATGCTTCGGATGTCGGCACGAGTTATTCGAGGAACATTCCAAGTTCGCCCTACCTCACCAAACAAAAATATTTTGAAGATATTCTACTGAACTTGTCATGGTAAACGGCAAGAGCATATTTTCAAGAGGTATTTTATTTCAAGCTTTCTTACCACGACCTATGCGAATAAGCAAGGAAAACTACTTAAATAAAATTGTCCCCATTAAACTTTAATATTTCCGCTTTGTACTTTGGTGAAAATAATTTTCTGTTTGAATTCACCGTGAAATTAGAGAAATAGTAATTGGTTTATTTCAGACATTTGTTTTAATTGTGTTGAAAAATATTTAACTAACATTTAAATATATTATCGTGACCGAAAATTTCAGATGGCACCAAAACTTATTTTAATCGGTTTTATTTTTATTTTTGAAATTAAAATTGACTTTATCATGATTTTGTTCTGCAAAAAAGAATGTAGAACTGAATGCGTTTAATCTACCATGCCGGTGGAGTGGAGGGGTGGGGAGATTGGCTCAATTTCTGCGCTCAAAGGAACCATTTAATTGAAATAAATATTAAGTATTTGGCTGGTTTTATTCAAATTAGATTTCCGGGCGAGGGGTAGTCAGACTTCTCTATTCTCTGTGTAGGGGCATTAATAAGAATAGCGCACGAAAGCAGTGTATTTTCCCGATTTCCAATATAAGTCGCTTTCTAATGGGTATATCGTAATATCTGGGTCGACAAGACAGAAATAATAATTTTCAACGCCTTTTTACGTTGTTAGATATTCGCTGCCTTCACTATTCTCAGAGCATTGATGGAAGAAAAGAAATAATTTATTTTTCCTTAGCTTCAATCAGTGCTCCGAGAGTAACGAAAGCATTTAGTTGATAACAATGTAAGAAGGTGTTCAAAATTTTTATTTACGTCTTGTCGAGCCAAAAATTTCTCAATATTCTCTGTAAAACTATTTGTGATAAAAATGATATAAATGTACGTTTTTTGTGCACTATTTCCCTTAAGAGAAAGGCGCCTACCTGGAGATTTGAGGGCCAGGAGCGCGCGAGTGATGAGGACGACATTGCCACGCTCATCAAGTGCACCAACACCGCTAAGTGCAAAGCTCTGAACGGGCGTGCAGTGTTCTCGTCGTGCAGTGTGTACCCATGGGATTGAAACCGTGACCCTATCATCTAATAGGTCGACATTATGCAGACAAGTTTAATGCAGGCCCTTCGAGTACTTCTATATGAATATGAAAGCAAATATTTTGAGATACAGGACTTTGAATATTCCGTTTTCCGGAGTATCGGGGTGCTTCGATAGGTGTTTCCAATGTGCACTATGTCTTGAAAGTAATCGACAAGTGTAGCCTGATGTGTGTGTTCGTTTGGTATATTAGCACATCGGTGAGAACATGTTCCGTAGTTTCGCAAAAAAAACCTGGTTTTTAAACAAACTGCAATGCAGTTCAAGCGACGGAAAGGCGGGCCCCATAAGGACCGTATCAATTAGTCCATTATAAGTGTGCGAGCCACGAAATATTGAGTTATAATTAACTGCACGAGGGTTACCTGTATATAAAAAAACAGTCTGTATTTTGATCAGTAAAAATTCTGTGCTACAAAGCTGAAGTCCACGAGAAGCTGTTGTAAAAACTGTTGTTTTTCAAAGTAGCAAACGCACGCTTCCAATTCGTGAATTTGTCTATCATTCGTGAGCATACGCTGTTAAAGTTTCCGCAAGTTAACAAAATTCGTTTTGAGAAAGTACTGTTCCTGCAGGAAAATATGATCCGTAACACGGAGGTAACCGATGTATTTTTATGTTTTATAAATATTATTATTTGCGTCAACACTGCTTGACAGAACTTATTAAATATGTACATTCCGAGAAAGTCAAGGCAATGCCGTACTCTCCCGGTGTGAATTTGCCGTACTGGTTTTTTATGATTTATAGGCTTAGATTTTTCGTTTTCAGTGGTTTATTTCAAGGTCGCTATGCTTCTGTGAAAGTTTTCTTATTCTTGCATGATTAGAATCCAATGCGATATATAGTTTTTTTTCAATCACGGCTAAAATTATATTTGAACAACATACTACAACTACTGTAAAATTGTTGAAACAACCGGCCGAAACGTACTTTTTTAAATCAATTTACTACATTCCCAACTCTATTATGCTACGCGTAAAATAATGGTGGATTTTAACACCGGGGTTACCAGAAAAGTGAAGATTGCGATGAAAATACGTGTGCCATTTTGTATTATGGCAAACAGTTTGGTCGCAGGAGTAACTGCCGAACCATAATATTAAGGCTACTTCAGAGTACAATTGCAGTGATTAAGGCACTCGAGTTGGGTACGAAATTACGTCAGGACAATTTAACTGTTCTACGCGAGCGAGTGTGGCTAGCAGGGCTAATAAATAATAACCTCGTGACCCTGCCATGCATTTAAGAAAAGTTTGATAGGGTTGCAACACGACAACCCACGTAACAAGAATGAGTTGACACAACTGGGGAGATCTGCTTGCACATACGTTTTCGATAATCAGTCAATCTCCGTAATGCACCCGCAAAGTCACGAGGCTCACGTGATGCTTCTTGACTGTTGTGTGTGGCTGGTCACATCTGGGCCGCTCTTCAGACAATTACCATATAGGAAAATACACTTCACTTGAACCGGTTAGCTTTGGAGATTGCCCGAAATGTAACGATTAAAGAACGCATGCGATTTACCAGATATAAACAATATGGATTCCACGAGAGGCATCTGATGTTGTTTGGCGATTAGAAATACTGTGAGAAAAGAAATTTTGAAGCAAACCTCTAAAAAAATCGCTTTTCTCANATTTACGCTATGCCTGGTTCATATCACTCATCACCGAACACAAAGCCTACATCTTATTGCTTGTAATAACGAAACGATTTCTTAACCAGCTTAAAAAACAGCACGCGTAAAAAAGGGATTGTTATTTACAACACCAGAAACAATAAAGTAATGCAGCAATGAAAGGGGAGAAAATAGTAAAATAATCCCTGAACTAAACTATTTTTTAAATATTTTTTTCCCCACAGAATCAAATTAATATCGAGTCGTGTATACATGGTTGAACAAAAAACCAGCTACATTCGTACCGAAGACCAATAATTTTCCTTCCTTTAAGTCTTCGCCTGGCAGTCGCATGAATGAAGTTGCAGAGGTTGGTAGAACACATATGATTAAAAAACAGTCCTGTATTATGCAGTGCTGTCTAAACACGAAAACCATCTAATAGATGTTTCGTGCCCAAATACAAGTTTGAAATTCTCATTTTAACTACAGGGACTTTGTTTCTTTTTTTTTCGGGAGCGAAAGTGGTCAAAGCGTGTGTTTTCAGATTCAGTTTTAGCTGGTAAATTTCCTGTACAGGAACTTCAGAGTTGTCTTCAGACGCGCGTCATACTTTTGCCACTATTAATTTGTCGTAAAAATATAGGGTCGCCGCTTAAAGTCACTTTGAGGCGAGTCGCCCACGCAGAGACTGCATGCCGGTTCAGCACGTTGCGCGTAGAGGCGATGCAGTAATTGGTGAGTGAGCATTAGTTGGCCTTAGAGCTCACGCGCTCCAAGCTCTCGAACGTCCTGTATAGCCGCAAGCAGGCGGAGCCCTTAACAGTACTCTCTAGTAAAACACGTATGCTCGTATCTCAGTAAGTCAATGTTCTGAGAATAAAAAATTTTTTCCAGAAAAACAAAAGAAAATATTTCCTACAGCTACTACGTTTTACTTTTATCCTATTTAATATTTTATATAAGACAAATATGTAAAAATGTTTGAAAATAATATTTTTAGATCTTATTTGAGCAGATACATTAAAAAAAAGAAGTANAAGACAAATATGTAAAAATGTTTGAAAATAATATTTTTAGATCTTATTTGAGCAGATACATTAAAAAAAAGAAGTAAAAGTACCGAGTTGAATAGTTTAATACATTTCGCTTACATCACGTGTAATAGCTTAACCACTGTTAGATATCTAATTTGTGAGAAACTCAGCTCTCCGGGAATGTATATCGCAGTCTTGCGTGGCCCCGATGCCATTCTTCCTTACAGCTCGTCTTTACCTTGAAGCGTTTAAAATGTTTTGCTAGGGATTCCCCTTAAAGCACACATCCTCATTCAGACGTCTCCTGCTCACGCAGAACTGACGGTGGAAGCAGCTCTACGGTACATCCTGTGCGGGAAGAAGTGGTGTGGTAGGGGAGAAGGGCGGATGGCGAGAGGAGGGGCGGTAAGCCAGAGTTAGCGGAGTTTGAAAGTGTCCCTGCCGCCGCAGCCCAGGATCCGCAAGTTACTTACTGTTCGACGACGAGGTTGAAGCGATCAAGAGGCCCCCGTGGAGGAGTTGAAATTGAGTTCCTCCGAGGGAGGGGGTGAGACACGGACCGTAGGCGCTGGAGGAGGGAGGCAGTTCCGGGGCGTCCCCGGAGCACGGCGGCGTCCGGAGCGACGATGCGACTGACGTCGAGGCATCCTGCCTCCTGCAGCAGACAACCCCGTCGCTCCGTTTGCCATACACTGCGTCGCGTGAGGCGATAAAGTCCAAATAAGCACGTAGGTTGAAGGTTTGTACCACCTTCAGGACGCAGCGCAGTTACAACGTGGGGAAATATGGAGAAACGCAATGTATTACGGTAGAAGTAGAGTAGCTTCCTGTGGAGCACTGCACCTGACTGTACACACGCTACCAGCATTGTCACAAAAATACGATTGGTGTTGTATATGAAATAAGAATGCATATATTTTGTGACAGTGTCAAATATGTTGCTATAATTTACTTATTTAAATGATATTTAGAAGTAAATCAATACGAGTGTATTTTCTCACTAAACTTTAGCGTATTCTCATTATAAATGTTTTAAAAAGCAATTTTGCAAAAAACAAATATTGAGCAAGATTTTGATAATAATTTATCTGGTCATACGTAATAAATATTAATAATAATGTTTACAAATATTATTAATAATTGATTTTATGCACATCCATTTCAGCCACGAAAGACACAAAAATCCATTACTAAATATATTTTTAACATTAAGCATAAATTTATTAAGATTGCCCTATTTGACGAAGGTTTTCCTTTAAATAAGAAAGTTGTACGAAAATATCTTACGGTGTTACAATTTATATGCATTTTTCTTATACATGCAAAAAAACTCGTAATATACTCTGCATTACATACATTAAGATGGAGTGGTCCAACGGAAGCCATTGTATTGCTNATGCAAAAAAACTCGTAATATACTCTGCATTACATACATTAAGATGGAGTGGTCCAACGGAAGCCATTGTATTGCTACCTAAACCCTTTAGTTGCCAGTGTGGACAACTCTCTACATGATGCACAGTAAGGGTATGTTTGACCGGTGCTGTACTCCGCGAGGCTCAGAGCTCAATGATACTTCCCGCGTGTAACTGATCCGTAAACTGTGCTACTGCCCTGCACTATGGGTGGTTCATATCTGCGACCACGAAACACAAAGTCTGCAGTTCATTAGCCGTATTAACGAAACANATGCAAAAAAACTCGTAATATACTCTGCATTACATACATTAAGATGGAGTGGTCCAACGGAAGCCATTGTATTGCTGCCTAAACCCTTTAGTTGCCAGTGTGGACAACTATCACCATGATGCACAGTAAGGGTATGTTTGACCGGTGCTGTACTCCGCGAGGCTCAGAGCTCAATGATACTTCCCGCGTGTAACTGATCCGTAAACTGTGCTACTGTCCTGCACTATGGGTGGTTCATATCTGCGACCACGAAACACAAAGTCTGCAGTTCATTAGCCGTATTAACGAAACAAGTTCTTTGCCAGCTTAAGTAATTAAAAGAAACTTGTTATTTGCAAAACTAGATACATTAATTTAATTTTGGGAATGTAAGGCTTAAAAGTAGATACGTGTCGCGAACACAAATTGCACAATTTTCTTGTAATAAAACGTACTGAAATATAAATATAAGTATGAAGCTATAAAGGTTTAGATTGCCTCCGTTATGTACCGGAAAGAATTTGTGCCTAACGTCTCTTCTATAGCGTAATCGTTAAAGAAATAACCAGAAGAAGCTTGGATAAACAAGAGCTGGAAGCAATCAGCCGTGGCCTGTTTTTTACGAACCCTCCATGGGATCGCTTGGAGTGATTTCAGTGAATAATACAAACTCAAAACTGTGTTTACTTGATTGCGAATCGAGTTCAGGTACTCCTGAGCACTGCGTTACCCTGCTCGGTGTATACCAGAGCGAAAAATATCTAGGCAAATATTAAATTATAAACTTGTACGCTCAAGGCCGATTAAAAGGTCAAAAACATTTAAAAGAGTAATAACTGGACGCAGAACAGGCGTTGAAATGAAAAATGATGGAAGATGTAGATATGTTTTCCTAACGCATTTACTGGATACACGTTTAAAAAGTAAACATTTAATTTCTACTGTAATTTATTTTTACTTTACTTACGAGTACACGTACAATACTCCAAGCTCTGGTAAGACTGTAAATTATTCTGTAATATGCTTACTATTCCCACTTCTCAATGAGCTTAAACAGCTTTTAATAAATTCTGACAGAAGCTGCGGAAGTAAACTCACTAAAGAATTTGAATGATAAAAAGGCACACTTCATTACCTGGCGATGAAAATTCAGGAAAATATGAATTATTCTAAATTACTTACGAAGATATTCAAGAATTTTAAATTACATCAGTCACATTAATTAAATAATTAAAGTTTAAATATAAAATTAAATTTTTTTTTATTCCAATGCTTCCAGTCTAGAAAAACAGTATTCATAAGCACATTTTTGATCTCTCGAAAGCGTCCATATCACTACACCAAGAAAATAAAACCAACTGTGTAGGCTATATAAATTAATTATTTGACATCACGAACCCCTTCTTCTTGGGAACCCTGCCTTGACCAGCTTACATACTAAATACTTTGAAAGTAGAGGTGACACTAGAGCAAGATAATGACACCTTTAATTATGTTGCATATTGGCGAGTGAAGAGTAAGTGAAGAGTTATGGGCAGCTCTTATCAGCGAGGTCTTGAGAGCCGATGAGGGTAGTTCAGGTAAAATTGGAGCAGTGCCGGAATGAAAGGGCGGGGGAAACGGAAGATCCCCGAGAAAACCCACCGTCCAGCAGCATCGTCCGACACGATTCCCATATGCGAAAATCCGGGAGTGACCCGGCCGGGGAATGAACCCGGTTCGCCTTGGTAGGAGGCGAGCTATGTTGCATTTTTTTTTTTCAGAATTATTTTTACTCGTACGTTGTGTGAATAATCAAGTAGGTTATGAATCTTTATTGTTATTAGTGCTATTCGTGGTTCACCGTTAATTCAGATCCTGTTTTGGTTCCTTCTGTTCCTTCCACCTGCCCGTTGCTTGGCGCTAAGCCCTTATCGTACAGTCAAATGTTCTCTTCNGTTTGGTTCCTTCTGTTCCTTCCACCTGCCCGTTGCTTGGCGCTAAGCCCTTATCGTACAGTCAAATGTTCTCTTCAAAGAAAGCTGGAAGGTTGTAACGTCACCGACACTTCTTTACTGCCGCCACGCTTGTCTGAAATACTCGATGGCTCCAGTTTACATCTTTGATTATTTATGTACTCTTTTCGCGGTTTCTTCACACTATTTAAATCAAACCTTTGAAAAACACACCATGTATCACATGCTTGGCTATTTCCTATATCTGTCACTTATCACAAGCTATTAATGCTTGTGTTAACATAAAAGCATCTTTTCTTTGTTCAAATTGAACTTTTACTTATTTTCTATCCATAAATCATAATATTTAATTTTTTATTTGCATGTTTAAAATCCAGGAGAAAATAGGTGTGTTGGTAACGCCTAGTAATAAATAGTTCTTATGCAAAATATTATTAGTCTGAGTGCGCACGAATGTGGTGTGTTGTTCCATTGGTGTAATTTTCTAGACTTGGTTAAGCTTTGCTTGCGCCAGGCGGAGGAATATACTGGAAGTATGAATTTAGCAGGGTTTCAGAAAATTTGTTAGTTATCGTTAATAAATTGTACTATAACAGTTCGAGTTTTTCATTTTGATATTTGATGAGTTGAGATAATCATAATTGCGCACATCAAATATGTTTATTTCCGAACAAAACTTTAGCATAACGACCAATAACTTGACATGAACTAAGGTTTCGGAGATAATTAACGTTATGTGGGGCAAGTGCGCACTATTGCATAAAACCTAGAAAACGACCAAGGAGAATAACAAATGGTCCATATTTTTAATTAATATCTTTAAAAGATTCTACTTGTAATAAATAGCTTCAAGAAAAGTGGCATTTAGGCCCAATGTTGCTGGATTTAAAAAACGGAGGTGGAACTTGACACACTGACTAGAATCAACTTATGATAATTGAAACCTTCTCTGCATGTTATTGATGATCTTGGCGTAGTCTAGTGTCTAACGCATGTAACGTCAGATGTTTCAGTATGAAATCCTACATGTGGCAGCTCTCTACACGGTTTTGTGTAAGTTTTACGGGGCAGTTGAGATCTTGCCCCATAAACGCACTTGCCTCACATTACCTTAATTTGCACAGTTGCTTCCAGAGAACGAATGTTGATGGAAGTGCACATTCAACAATAAAATATAAAAAAANTACCTTAATTTGCACAGTTGCTTCCAGAGAACGAATGTTGATGGAAGTGCACATTCAACAATAAAATATAAAAAAAATAAAGTCACTAAGTTCTAAACCGCATTGCATATATAGGAAAAACAAACCCAGAATATGATTCTGAAGAGAAAATTAACCATTATTTCTTATTATTCCTTCCTCTAAATGGTTGCATAGTAACACAACAAAAGTATCCCGGGTAGAATTTTTAATTTAAAATATATCAGACTAGGACCGTTAAATTAAAATCTTCGAGAGTGTGAAAGATTTTCAAACATGATCAAGAATATTTTACCAACTTTGTTGGTTGATGAAATATCATGGCCGTATCTGGTGTTACAAATTTTTGTGAAATATATTTGAAGGAGGAAGTACGACGGTGTAACAAGGCCTTTATTTATATGTAGCTGTCGCATGAAACAATTATCATGGACATAAACTTTATGATTACCATCCCTGCATTTATCATATGACACCGAGTAAAATTTAAATACATAAATATACCACTAATACGCGATTACCTTGTCCAGTTTGAATAAAATAAACAAAAACTATTTTCATAAATTACTAATTTTAAAATTATGAGTTTAACACCACGAAAAGACATCGCAATATTATTTTTCTTGTTCACTATCAAAACAGTNTACCTTAATTTGCACAGTTGCTTCCAGAGAACGAATGTTGATGGAAGTGCACATTCAACAATAAAATATAAAAAAATAAAGTCACTAAGTTCTAAACCGCATTGCATATATACGAAAAACAAACCCAGAATATGATTCTGAAGAGAAAATTAACCATTATTTCTTATTATTCCTTCCTCTAAATGGTTGCATAGTAACACAACAAAAGTATCCCGGGTAGAATTTTTAATTTAAAAAATATCAGACTAGGACCGTTAAATTAAAATCTTCGAGAGTNTATATCAGACTAGGACCGTTAAATTAAAATCTTCGAGAGTGTGAAAGATTTTCAAACATGATCAAGAATATTTTACCAACTTTGTTGGTTGATGAAATATCATGGCCGTATCTGGTGTTACAAATTTTTGTGAAATATATTTGAAGGAGGAAGTACGACGGTGTAACAAGGGCTTTATTTATATGTAGCTGTCGCATGAAAAAATTATCATGGACATAAACTTTATGATTACCATCCCTGCATTTATCATATGACACCGAGTAAAATTTAAATACATAAATATACCACTAATACGCGATTACCTTGTCCCGTTTGAATAAAATAAACAAAAACTATTTTCATAAATTAGTAATTTTAAAATTATGAGTTTAACACCACGAAAAGACATCGCAATATTATTTTTCTTGTTCACTATCAAAACAGTNGTAATTTTAAAATTATGAGTTTAACACCACGAAAAGACATCGCAATATTATTTTTCTTGTTCACTATCAAAACAGTTGTAAGAAGCTTACGTCAAAGAGTGTTAAAAACGTACAGTACAGGAAAATAACATTTTTAGCGATTGACTTCAAAAGGGCTTAGATAACCATTTACTCCCTAAAGTTACTACGTTGGTAGCGATGTTAACTTTTACGCATGTATGAGAGAAAACGTTATGTACAGTATATTGATGGACAAATATGATATATGCATGTGCCTCCCACCTTCTGTACCGCCACATACGAATTTTTATATCATGCACATGTGAATGCGTCTCAACTGGTGAACAGTTATCGAGGAAAGATTTTCCGTCCACATTTCCAAAAAAAAAAAAAAAATGTGTCTGCCTGGTAAACATGGGATGGAGCACAGGTGGTTTTATCGCGTCGTAAACTACATACAATAGAACCAGCGGGGGCGATACCTTTCTTTTATATCATCATCCCTCTTCTGTAGTCATCGTGAATCTTCCCGCGATCATATGCAGTTGTTTATCCTGTTTTAAGTTTTGAAAGGACCGGGTAAGGACCGCAAGGTAGGTTATCCGTGCAGTGGGCGAGATGCATCGGTGACCCTTTCCCGTTGTTCGGCGTTAACAACTGCGAATAACGCGCCCTTGCGCGGACGATACGACAGCGAGATATAAAGAACCCCGCAGGTGAAGTAATATTGGTGTTGAGGACTGTAAACTGCGATTGTCAGCGTCCATGGATCATCTAGTTTATTGCCATTTCGCCTTAAAACGCGACCGAATGAGGGGAGGAAGGGATACGTGTGATGACAAAGACAGTCGCCTCTGCATCGACGCTCTGTTCCAATCCCTATAAGACTCGGACCAGAATATCCTCGAGTACAGAAACGAAAGTACGGGGAAACGTTCCCAGCAGCCTTATATATAACTCTCTTTCCTTCTCTATTTCTCTCTCTCTCTCTCTCCGCCACCCTAAAATGCAAAGGTCGTGTATTGGTCAGACAACACGCATCCCACCACAAGGAAGTGTTCGAGTACAGACAGTCACTCCCTGCTTTCGTATATAAGATACATGGTAGACATTGCCATTTCCCAGAAGTTTTATCGGGGTTCTTGAGTCCGTCCCGCAATTAACATTTATTCGTTTCCACTTCAGTTCACTTGTATCGTCGTTGAAGATTTCAGTTGTCAAGCGCTTCCCAAATCCCTCGCTCAATTTTCCCACCCATTAGCTTCTTTTAATTTTTCACCTTCCATATATATTTAAAATCCTGCTGCCATGGAGTAGTTGAGAATGTAAAGGTGAAACAGCCACTTATTCTGCGCACNTCCATATATATTTAAAATCCTGCTGCCATGGAGTAGTTGAGAATGTAAAGGTGAAACAGCCACTTATTCTGCGCACTCGCCAACTAAATGGCGTCACTTGCCACCAGCATGTCGGAGTGAGTGAGTGAAGAGATTTGGGCGGCTCATAACAGNCCGCCAACTAAATGGCGTCACTTGCCACCAGCATGTCGGAGTGAGTGAGTGAAGAGATTTGGGCGGCTCTTAACAGCGAGGTCTTTAGAGCCATTGAGGATGATTGAAGTGAGTATGGAGTAGCACCGGAATGAAAGGGTGGGGGAAACGGGAGATCCCCGAGAAAACCCACCAACCAGTGGCTTCGTCCGCCATTATTCCCACATGTGAAAATCAGGAGTAATCCAGCAGGGGATTGAAACCGGTTCGCCTTGGCGGGAAGCGAGCAGGTAAACCGCTCATCCATCGCGGACCCAACATGTCGGAACGCCGTAAGCCAATCAGAGCCTGGTTACTTACTGTACTTGGCAGCCGGTAGTCCAGTCGAAAAGGAAAATTTCGCAGTTTGCAGTTGCCACCCTGATAGAAGGATGACTAACTTCCAGGGCCTCTTGCAGCCAATCATGGAATATGTACGCCTTCATCATACGAACCGTCACATAATTCTGCCTCTGCCTACTTATCTACTTTGTGCTACTAGTACGTTCTGCCGCCAATGGTTACGAAAACTATAGCATGCCAGACGCCGGCACAACAAACAATGAACGTCATAGAGCTCGGTGCAGCCAATCAGAGGCGAGATGTAATAATGAGCATCTAATAATACGACTGATTAAGCTTTATTTAATACAGCTGGCTAAGCCTTTCTCTTTTCAGCACATATAATTTCTGTATCGTTACATTTTTAAATGTTATTTCGTAGCTAAACAAATATTGTATGAAAGTATTGTAGGATTTGATTTTTAATGTTCACTCCAATATCATTTTTGTAATATTGTCTACTTGACACCTCTCTCCAGTTAAAATTTGGTGTACTGGCAGAACTCTCTTTCCTTCTGGTCCCAACCGTTCATTGGTATTCCTGTTGAACTCACTATATCTGGTCTTATAATTAGACCACAGGTGACTTGAAAATACAGGAGTAAAATAACCTCTTATTCCGCGAACTCCAGCAGCGCATGCCACCAAAATGGCGTCAGAAGCCAGTAACATGCCGGAATGCTGTTCGCCAATCAATGCGCAACCAGCACTTCAGCCAATAGACAAAAGTCTCGCAGTACGCAGTACCCAATCAGACTCAATGCCTGTTCCCAGGACTCTAGATCGTGCAGCCAATCAGAGAACGGGTTAGCACCACTGCGCCATTTCGCCTGTGTATACTTAGATACTCCATGGTGAGACTTTTACGTTTCTCGAGTTTTTTTTACGGCTAGGCAAAAAGGCAGTTCTCTTGGTAACTCATGCGCTGTCATTATTTCGTTGGCTGGTACTTTCACGATAAGCACTTTATCCCATACCCTACTTTGTACGTGATTCTTTCTCTTTCTACGCACTGAGANGCTGGTACTTTCACGATAAGCACTTTATCCCATACCCTACTTTGTACGTGATTCTTTCTCTTTCTACGCACTGAGAGAAATGTTTGTTTCAGCCAACAGAATGCTTGTTTGTATAGGGCTAAATTGTTGACCCAACAAAATATTTGGTTGAGGAAACCAAACTTGAAAAGCAACAAAATTAATTTCTGTCGTCTACTGAAATAAACTCTTAAATAAACAAATCGCTGGTGTAGGACCAAATTTAATTATATTGCCAACAAAATATTTATTTGACTTAACTACATAATTTGTTTCGCCACTCATTTGATTGACTTAATTTGAAAATAGAGTTTGAAAGTTTTTTTTGTTTTGTGACAGCATAGTAACAGTGTTTCTTTCTATATTTATTGGTGCTTAATAATGGTATAAACATCATAATAAAATAAAATACAACATTAAACTCAACAGTAAAGCTGCAAAAATTTAAATAATTATTTTCGCGCATTTTCCATTATTTGAAATATATATGTATATGTACATATATATGTATATTTATAAACATTCCGAATTTACAATTAGTCACGTCAGCTGAGGTTACTAGGGCGTCAATCTCGGGCGGAGATGATCTGGGTTCTAGTCTCGGTCGCGTTTCCAGTTCTTATATACTAACCGAAACTGCTTATCTTTTTCAGTGCCTAATTAATGCACGAGCTGAAGTGTTGCAACCGTTAAATATTTTGGTGTGCACTGTAAACCCGTGTTGAGCGTGCTTCTCACCATTTGTGAACAACGTTATGCGTGTATGTTGACTTCAGCATAAACCATTCACAAACTAGACGTGCATAAACTTCAACGAATCACATTAATCGGAAGGAATACCCTCCAAACTGGTGCCTTTTTCGTGTACAGTGCCNGGTGCATAAACTTCAACGAATCACATTAATCGGAAGGAATACCCTCCAAACTGGTGCCTTTTTCGTGTACAGTGCCGACCATAACGATCCTTCACGTGCAACATGTCTGCGATAGTGAACACTGGGACTGAAAGGGTTAACGCAAGCATAGACTAACAAACTTTCAGTTGCACCCACCAAATCTATGTTTGGGGCAACCAATTCAGAACAACAAAATAATCTGGCCCCATCAACAAAATATTTCACTGCCCCTCTACGAACAAATATTTTCTTGGCTGAAACAATCCTTTGTCTCGGCGCGTGAGCATTATTTTGTTTGCAGTCCTGCAGGGCGTGCCAGGATATGAGTTATCTAATCCCAAAAGTGACAGGAAAGTACAAGTGTGTTAAGTACACCTTAGCACCACTTCAACTTGCGAAATTCCCCAAAGTCTTGACTTGCTTAAATTTTTAACTTACAAATATTATCCGTGTAGTTGTTCGTGCTAATTTTCCCCCGTGAAACCACTTGTGGCCACAACGAGTGTCCAAAATAATCCAAGTAGTTTGCCAGTTATCCTCTTTTTACAACTGCCTTACATCATCTTTTTAACTGCTCTGTAATTATTTTTCTATAAGTTGTTGACGAGCTAAATTCACGTTCATGTTGGGCTGGAGACTAAACATAAAGTATTGTGGAGCAGAGAGAGATGGGCGACTCTCAACATCGAGGTCTTGAGAGCCGATGATGGTGAAGTGAAGTGAGTATGGAACACCATTTTTATAATGCCGAAACAACCAAAAAGGTATCTGACCCAACGCATTATTTTTAACAAGATTATTTGGTTCATAGGAATGTATGCTGATGTTTTGGACAAGCTTGGCTTGCTTGTGTTCACAAAATATTGTTCAACGTAAACAAATATTCTCTAGGTAAATATGTTTGATACCAGGAACTACTTCTCTTTCTCAGTGTGTGTATTCTTCAGGAACATTTTAGTAATGAACATTGTCATAAACGTACTGATAACAGGCTGTTCCCGGTAATTTGTTTAATTTTGAAAACCCGGTTTAGGATCTCATTTTCTGCTCATATGTATCATCCCACCAAACGAAATATTTACGTTGCTTTGGGCCTCGTGTATTTACTCGTGCGTCGATCATTACCAAGAAATTGTTAGAAACGTAAGAATGCCACTAATATATCACTTACTGTTTTTATGTTGTATGTTTTTATGCACAAAACAAAGATAAATATTTGGTTATAGTTATTCAAATATTACAGCTTCACTACGAATTTCTGACATAAAACTACTTTTTTTTNAAGATAAATATTTGGTTATAGTTATTCAAATATTACAGCTTCACTACGAATTTCTGACATAAAACTACTTTTTTTTCATCGCTCTCAATTTCACTGGTGACATGCCAGTCAGTGTGTCTTTGAATTACTTTCTCAGTTAGAGACAAAAAAAATTTTCCAAAGGTTAATTTAAAAGTGCTCAACCCCAAACCACCTGTACCATCTATGCGTCAGTCAACTGACACCGTTACANAAGATAAATATTTGGTTATAGTTATTCAAATATTACAGCTTCACTACGAATTTCTGACATAAAACTACTTTTTTTTTTCATCGCTCTCAATTTCACTGGTGACGTGCCAGTCAGTGTGTCTTTGAATTACTTTCTCAGTTAGAGACAAAAAAAATTTTCCAAAGGTTAATTTAAAAGTGCTCAACCCCAAACCACCTGTACCATCTATGCGTCAGTCAACTGACACCGTTACACTGATACAAACATAAAGTAATTAAAACTTATCTAGTTCCTGTATTTATAACGAAAAGGAAACACCTCAGTGGCCACCGAATACAAGTTGAATTTGAAATAAAATTTTGCTACATAGATATACATTTTTATATTGCTATTAACATAAATGTTAAAACAACTGTCCAGAATTTACGCTCAGATATTAACATTTACCGGTAGGAAATTTTATTTTGGAATGTTGATCTCAAACGTGTTGGATTGACAGTCATCACTTCAATGGTTGAGAGGCTTTAGCTTGAGAGGCGGGACCCGCAAGTAGACATCATTGCTGGCTTGTGACATAAAATGATACACTCGAATATATTATCAGCAGAATAAATTAGCATGGTATAACTGTTCAGGAAATATGGGACTGGTTTGCGCTCCCAAGTGGCTCATTAATCACACTACTTTCTGTATTCCAACTGTGAACTACCTTTTCTGCCAATAGCACAACTAAAAACAACGTTGATAGGATTTGAGGTTAGGTTATAACACTGTTTATGTACGTGTTTTGATACGATTGAACACTTTCTCTAACCTAGTTTTAATGCTTATATAGTATATTATATTTATTCCAAGTGAGCGAAGACATTTGGTTGGCTCTTAACACCAAGGTCTTGAGAGCCTATGAGGGTGAAGCTAGGTGAGTATGGAGCAGCGCAGAATGAAAGTTCCGGGGAAATAGAAAAGATCCCGAGAAAACCCGCAGACCAGCGGCATCGTCAGGTACGATTCCCACATTTGAAAATCCAGGGGTGACCCCGCCAGGAATCGAGCCTGATTCGCCTTATTAGGAGGCGAGCAGTCTAACCACTACACCATCGTGGCCCCATCTTGTTACTAAAAGTATTTTATTCTCATAAAAGAATGGTCCTGCCGAAAATTAAGATTTAAATATAAAAAATCGTTACTGTTGACCATGTGACTTTGACAGCTGTATTTGTGATGACTGAGTCAATGCTATAGGTTTTTGCTAAAGACCACATACGATCTGTTTAGATGAAACGGGAGTACCCCGAGAAAAGGCCAGCTGATCATCGCCAACATCTGACAGAGTTTCCCGCACGCGAAATTCCGGACTCTGATTCCGACTACCGGGGATCGAACCGAGAGGCAGGTTACACTGCGCCTATTCGATATTCCACGGGGTAGAATCCGAACCAGGGAGGACATTCGCCTGATTATAGCGTGACGTGGAAAATGTCCACCTCGTCGGTTGGAAACCCAGTTGCGAATTAATTAACGGGCGACAAAAGACCGCGGCGCCGGGCATGTCATCCGCATGAGGTAGCCCACCCCGGCAGGTTGGATTTGCGCGCGGACGCTTTCTCTAGTGACCCATCCCAGCTGCGGCTGTCTCGTATCAAAACTGTTTAAAGTGGTTTGTGATATTTCCGTCGTTGGTCGCGCCAATAATGTTGTTCAGTGACGTCAGCCGTGGACGATGGCGAACCAGTGAATTGTGCGTGAACGTGCGCGGGCGGTTGTCCGCTTTCACACTCGCACACTTCACCCACCGTGGAGCACATATAGTCCATTCCTGGTTACTTTACAATTTTCTGAAGCCATGCTACGGATCTACTTCCGGAATTTTCCTCCACCTCGTGCAAACTAAGCTTAACTTAGACTGGAAAATCACACCAAAGGACAGCTCACCGCATTCCTGCGCCCTCGGTTATAATAATATTTTGCGTAAGAACTATTTCTTACTAGCCGTTACCAGCACATATTTTCTCACTATTTTATTCAAATTGGTTTATAAAGGAAGCATTATTATTTATAAATAAAATAAAAATAATATTTTACTTTAACAAAAAAAAAAAAGTTATTTTATGTTAACACAAGTATAAGACGCTTGTGATACAGGTCATATTTAGGAAATAACTTAACACGTCGTACGTGGGGTGATTTTTCAAATGAGTGATTCAAATGTGTGAAGAAACCATGAATAGACTATAGTAATGAAGTTTGGTGAAGACAGCAGATTTTTGCCAGAGACTGGCAATTGTTCGCCGGCGCGACGAGAAAAGCATTCAGGGAAAATTTTGCATAACAATTAAGTGGCCAGTTTTTAGGGCACAGGTAGCTAGACTTCAATATTATCATCGGAATATTCCATAAAATAATTAACGTACTTGTTGCAGAAGCACTCCGAGTATTCCTTAACGTATTTTTTCTTAATGAGACTTTCTAAAACCATTTACTGAAATTCTAGTGTTTATGCGTGTAAGCATATACCAGTAAAGTTACTGTGAAAGTAAGATGAGTTTTCCTCAGGTAAAATAGAATTAATTTATCTGTTTATGTCAGATTTCAATTTTTTCATTTTAGAGGTTTTAAAAGTAGTACAATAAGTGAAAACAGCTGAAACCTGGAGTTTAAATTTTGCTATTTATGGAAGTAAGGAATGGCTTTTCCATTTCAGAACTTTGACTTTTAACACGTTCGATAATATTCCAACCAACTAAATTTAATTTGCGAAGAATAGAGCTAAAACGATTGTGTGAAGAATTGTTTGAAGATCCTCACATTCTGTTCACGAACGTCATTGTAAGCTTCTGAGGTTACAAAATTTACTAGGAATTTGCTTAAAGGAACTGTTCTTCCTTGTAGTAAACAAATTGCAAATTAAACAACAGACTTAACACACAGGACTACAAAAGACTGAGTTATATCTGCGATTCAAATTATTTTACATTTTTAAATATTACTTATAGCCTATAGGTGTTTCACGATAAAGCGTGTACTCTAGAAATTAACATTTGAAAAAAATTACTCTACGCAACTGCATACATTTTAACGTAAGTGTTAACCGCAATACGCACAGTAAAGATAGCAGCGAGTTAGGAGACGTAGTTACAAGTCGTAACGTCTCACTTGACATAATATTTAACTTTAACGGCACCTGCTATTCATCACTTTCTTTTTGTTTTGCACACATAAGAATAAAAACAGCCCACTTTAATGGCATCACTTGGCCGACGCATCGTATTAAGTTTTCGAGTCTATTGTTTTGTTTATTATTTTTATGACTTACCTTTCCCGTGTTTAAATTCTCTGAATCCCGTGAATTTGTGTGTCAGTTCCTGTCTCGTTCCCTGTTTAGTTATCTGTAAGTGCCTTGAACAGCATTAGTTATATGGTAGTTCGTAACCCCATTTATAAAATATTAATGTACATAATAAATCAGACGTTTAGGCCCTCATTTCATAATTCCTTTTTGCTCTTCTTAGACGTTGTTTCTAGTAGCGGGAAGTCCAACGTTTCACTTAATATGCCGAACTGGCCAGTGTGTCTACGTGTGATTAAAGTTGGTTATAATAATTTAAAACTTGAAGAAACTTAAGTCAAGTGAAAAAACTAATTTTCGAATGTCAGACTATTTATTTATAGATGGTAAAAATCACATCACGAATGGTCGTAAAGATATATTTACTGAATTAACGTGTACGTATTTACAGTGTACACTGTTATAGATAATCGCATGGTGCATTGTTATGTAAATTGATACAGTGATCTTCTAAACAGATTATTAAACATACGCCACATATCTGTGTTTACACTGAGATACTGTGGAAGGATACGCAACGGGCTGAAAGTAGAAAACAAGCAGGGCTTTCAAAAGTGCTCACTTTACCGCGAACAACCTTTATACTTTTGCATTCACAATATTAAGAGTCTTGGTGTTATTAGGGTAAAACTATTCTGTCCTGTCATATTTTATTTTGGGGGCCCTTAAATACAGAAAGAGCCTGGTTTTCTGGTTTACCTGGCATCCTAGTTTCAGAACTAGTTGTTCAAATGCTGTGTCTTGGCAGAGGTCTACGTTGTTGTTAATTCGACTTTATCCGCGAACTTATAAAAGCTAACACGCTATCCAGTATGTGCGTACAGATGAACCTGCCTAGGGTTACCGAGACAGCAGGGAGTTTTGCACAGCAAATGGCATAAGATCCGCTGACGTTGCGTCGCACAGTCATTCAAGAACTGGGCATGCTAGTTGTTCTATTACTGTGCCTTCATGAATGTGACAAAGTCTGCGAGAAACGTTCTGGACGCCCATACGACAATCCAATCTTATAACGAATCATGTCCAATTCGGACAAATGAAAACACCGGTTAAGCATTAGTGGCTTGAGTTTGATAAGGATTTCAAGTCATAAATATTAAAAAATGCTAATAAAACGTTTTCCCTGTTCTAAGCCTANACTCGGACAAATGAAAACACCGGTTAAGCATTAGCGGCTTGAGTTTGATAAGGATTTCAAGTCATAAATATTAAAAAATGCTAATAAAACTTTTTCCCTGTTCTAAGCCTATCAGTGGTATACGGTTAATTCCGTGCTTTTTCTTTTCGTGACAAGCTAGATTTTAAGTTTTGTTTTNTATCAGTGGTATACGGTTAATTCCGTGCTTTTTCTTTTCGTGACAAGCTAGATTTTAAGTTTTGTTTTTTAGTTTAATTATTTTTCATCTACAATCGAAAACCCGTACATATTTCAAACCAAAGGTAATTGAAGGTATTACGTTTTCACTCATTCATTTTGTGAAAGGCTACTATGAGGAAAAGGTTTTCTTAGTAAGCCATAATTTGTTTGGCTTGACCAAAATTAGTTATTTGTAAATGAGTAATTTGAAATTTCGTTCTTAAATCTAAATTATAATTATAAATTTTTTTTTTTGGTTCCCCAAAAGTGTACGGTTTGGTTGGTGCAGTTAAAATCTTGAATGGCCGTACGCATAATACAGTTACAGATATTATTGAAAAAAATGAAGAATGGTACGCCGAGATTCTCACCCGGGTCACTTGCTAAGCCTTAGCGACTTTAACCACGCTGATTGTATGATTAGTAGTAGTTAAAGACACATACAAATTTCACGCCATTATTTAATAAAATGCTAGTCTTCAGTGCTATATAGTTAACTGAGCACTAGTCATGATTATATTGGTCACTGGTAACTGTAAGATATCATTAACCTGTGTGACATCTTCAGTGTGTAGATTGGTTCCTCGACAGTTCGCGAGGGGCCGCGGTGGCTGAGTGGGTTGACTACTCGCCTCCCACCAAGGCGAACCGCGTTCAATACAACTCCTTGGGGATCTACGGTTTCCCCCGCCCTTGCATCCTGGCGCTGTTCCATTCTCATCTCATTTCACTCTCATCGGCTCTCATGACCTCGTTTATAAGATACGGCCAAATCTCTCAACTCAACAGTTCACCTTAGCCTTAGGCTAATATCGCCCTTGGAACGTGTCACACATGTGGCCGGCCACTTGCGAAATTCGAACAAGTATTCACCGTATTGGAGCTTAGTCTGTAGCAATATACTCATTTCTATAAGATTACAAGTTGTATAGCAATTACGTCGAATTTTTTCAAGATTTAAATATTCTATTCATTTTAACTGTTTAGTGGGACTGTTTGTTCCATTAATAATCTTTAATAAATACACTGACACGGTTATTATCGTAATTGTAATAAAAATTATAAACTTACCCTTGAGCTGTCTATTTGAACGGATTCAACCAAATTACCCAATTACTCTTCAGCCAACTAAATAAACGTTGGAAATGGACCGAGGTGACTTGTTGTCACCGCAAATTCTGGAATACTTTAATCAAATTGTTCCAATTAACAAAATTCTTGATCAGCCAAATAAAAATATTCGTTTGTCTCTATCATGATATTTGTAACGTTTTCGGCAAACAAACCATCTAGTTAACATGGCGTGTGGAGCACTATTCCCCTTACTGCTTGGCTTCGCCTGATTACAGAGATTGTTCATTTTCGCGTCATAGTTTCCGATTTATAGCAATTACTGACAATTTACGGTTAAAGAACATTTACATTTTGCTAGTGGTTTGATATTTTTGTGCTGAATTTTAATTGTGTGTTATCTGCTAGTTGTAAAAAATCGAGAACATATCTNGCTAGTGGTTTGATATTTTTGTGCTGAATTTTAATTGTGTGTTATCTGCTAGTTGTAAAAAATCGAGAACATATCTTTATTTTATCAGCAAGTTCTTGCGTTTTTGCAAGCAGAAAATAACACACACCAAAACCCAGATACAAAAGTATTAAAAAACTAGGAAATAGTAAATTTTTGTAATCAATCATTTCCAATAATACCCCTGAAACTGAAATGATGACGCAAAAATGAAGAATTTCTGCAAAAGGGGTGAAGTCTTGTCTTATGAAGACTGCCACGAAGCAATGCCCAAGTTATGACCAATCCGGTCAAGAGCAATACTGGTGTTTCACGAAGCCCGCTGAATAAAAAATGGAAACTGCAGTGACTTGGGTGCACTTAAGTCTGTAATGTCTTACCCGGAAGTAGCGTAACGGAACTAGCCATATTCTCCATTCTCTGCAGATATGTTAACTCTACTAGCTACTACCATTCTTCAGAGACTGAAGAATTTAGCTAGTTCAGTTACACGCAGGTTAGACATTACAGACCTAAGTGCACCCAAGTCACAGCTATGAACTGCTACTATAAACGTGACGAAAAGTACCAGCAACAAAAGACACCTCCAACACAAAGGGAAATTTATTTACTGGATCTTAACATCATAAAACCACTTTATTTGTTTTATGTCCTCTATGCTGAGAACAGAAATACTTAATGTGACACACCACAGTGACAGCGCTAGCGTAGGCCCTTGATGCCTGGTGTGAATAAAGAAAACGACGGTTAACAAATGCTGCAGCCTAAATATAACGACTCAGCTGTACGTCCAGGAGAAACATTTTATGTTTAGAAAATAAGGGCAATATGTTTTCTTATAAGCGTGTGAATTTCTGTTCAGCAATATGAACCAGAACGAATTTTGTGAAACTTGCCTACTCGTTACGAGTGCTAAAACTTTAGGCTTCCATTATACCTCGAATGTTATGCGGGTCAGTATTCTGTTCATCTGCAGGCGCTTACCGATCCTTAGCAAACCACACAGAATATTCACCTTAACAGAAGAAAAACCCCCTGGTAAATCATTAACACACTTAGATAATAACATAAAAAGCTGCCTGATATCCTTAAAGCATAGCAAAACGTCTTCGAAAAAAATTTTGGAAATAAATTTATTTGTCTTAAAGGAAAACGCTGACTAGCACATAAGCAATATGTTGGCAACGAATAAGAAAAAATATTTCCACGTTTAAACGTCGTAATAAGTCTTTAACTATATTAATATCTGNTTTATCAATATCTGACCGTTGAAAGTTGGCTCATTTGGTTTCTAGGAATTAAATAAATAATTAACAATAAAATATTTTTGTTTTTAAGATTTCACAACAAAAAATGTTCACTTCAAAATATACACATGGAGTTACTAAGTACAATGCAATGCTAATTGATCGCGTTTGAAATCTACCTTTGAAAAATGTCTCTGTCCGTAACTGGAACTATTTTAACACGCCATCACATACATTTTCTCATTATAGTTCGCACCAATGCAGGAAAGTATGTTCATGCCTTAACATCGTATTTAAAGCTTGACGATTAGGTTTGTGAACACTGAATTTACTTAATTGAGTTTATGTTGGTTATGGGCGCATAGCAGTCAGAATTCATTTATTAGAGTACATCCACGGTAACTTAACACTTTTCCGAAACCCTGCTAAAACTTTACATCCATAATATTCCTCTGCCTAGTACAAACAAAGCAAAACTAAATCTGGAAAATTCCACAAAAGGGACAACGCACCACATTCGTGCGCACTCAGTGTAATAATATTTTACATAAGAACTAATTTTACTAGTAATTACCAACACACGCATTTTCTCAATATTTTTTATTCATATTGATTATAAATAAAATATTATAATTTATACATAAAATACAAATAAATTTCTATTGAATCAAAAATTATGTATTTTTATGAACACAAGTATCAAACGCTTGTGAAACATTGCATATTTAGGAAAAAACGAAACACGTCATACATGGGGTAGTTTTTCAAAGGTCTGGTTCAAAACACGTGAATAAACCGTGAATAGACTATTCACACATATTTACACTTATAAGAATTCCACGGCTTTAACACAGAGTAGGGAAGTAGATGGCGGCGAAATGGCGTAGCGGTTCCTTTGATGTTGGGTTGCCGATTCTCTGATTGGCTACATGAGGGTCTGGGAGAGCGCCTTGTGTCTGATTGGCTACCGCGTGCTGAGAAAGCTGTCTGGTGAACGGCGTCGTGACGTACTTCTTGCCATAGACGCTATTTTGCTGCATGTGTGGTTTGAGTTCGCGATATAAGCGGCTGTTTTGCCTCTGAACTCTTAAGAACTCTATTCTTATATTTCATCGAGACCAGAATAAATTGAAAGAATCTAGGTCAGGTCTATTGTTAATTTTACGAAACGGGAGGTAAAATAAATCCTAAGAAGGACTTGGAAATTTGCTCGCTTAACCACGTCACAAGTTAGTGAAAAGCGTTTTACTTTCAAGCCAGTGTGAGAGTGTGTACAGGCTGTTTACGGTTAATTGAGCACTTTTGGGAATAAAATTTTGGAAAATGTCACTGTCCATAACTGCATACATTTTAACGGGCAAGCGATGTCCGGTCTGCGCTCAGTAAAGTTGGCAGCAACGGGGAAAAAGTAGTTTCATGTGTTAACGTTGACTGAAAAGTGCTGGTAAATCATTAATATAAGTTTCTTTCTTTCTTTAAAAAAAAATGTTTTTTTTAAGTGTAAGAANGGGAAAGTAGTTTCATGTGTTAACGTTCACTGAAAAGTGCTGGTAAATCATTAATATAAGTTTCTTTCTTTCTTAAAAAAAAATGTTTTTTTTTAGTGTAAGAATTTTTACATTTGTAAAACATTTACATTTCTGGTAATTTCACAGTTTTACGTGATCTACGCATGAATGAAGTGATCAGGTCCATTACAATGTTAAATTTACGTATGGCGTAAGGATACAATGTAATCCGAGAAATATATCGTAAATAGGTCTTTCGAAAGTGCTTGGTTTACCGTGAACAGGCTACACATGTCATTTAAAGTGGCCGCCGAGTGCAGACGGCGACAGGCAATAACGGAGGCCCCTGCTCGACGTGACTGCGGCCAGCCCAGCGACCTGGGGCGAATGGCGGCAAATCAACAGGGCCTCGCGCCGACGAGGGGGGAGGGGGCAGTTTGCACAGCTCGCTCCCGCGGCAGCGCCGTAATTTTTTGTACCTGCGGAACAAGATAGCGCGGCCGGCCGGGCTTAATTAAGCGAATTGGAGAGGCCGTGGGCGTGTCCACAATTACCGCCGCCCCCTCCTCTCCTAGCGCTACCGGGCTCGGGGTGGTCTCTCCAGAGACACCTACCGGCCAACCTGGCAACTGCGTGCCCTTCGCGTGGCCGCCTCCACTCTCAAGGTTCGGCGNCCAACCTGGCAACTGCGTGCCCTTCGCGTGGCCGCCTCCACTCTCAAGGTTCGGCTTCACCTGTTTTGAGAAATTTTTGGTTTTCGTATCATTATTTAGTTTTCTAAGAAATTATTGACAATTCGTGAGAATAGAAAATTTTCGTTTTATAAGTAGTTTAATATTTTGTGCTTAATTTTCAATATGTGTTATTTCCTACTTGTAAAAAAGTCAGGAACATATTTAAACATATATATATATGTATATATATATGTATATATCAATGCGAGAGTGTGTTTGGATGTTTGTTTGTCCCTCTTTCACGTCGCAACGGACCAACGAATCGACGTGATTTTTTGTAAAGATGGAGTTGGAGGACCGGGAAGTCACACAGGCTACTTTTTATCCCTAGAAATTTCTTATTAAAATTCTTATTGGAAAATGAAAAAGTACACAAACGGAATAACAATGCAACGTCAACAATACAAAGTCAACAATGTAACGTCGCAACCGAGCAACAGATCGACGTAATTTCTTACACAGAAATAGTAGGACGGCTGAAAGTTTATATTGTCTACTATCTATCGCGAGAAAATATCTCAAAAAATTTACTTTCGCGAGTCGGTTTACCGTACGCGGACGTGGAAAGCAATGTTGGCGGCGGGTGGGTCGTGGGAGGGAGAGAGGTAAGGGACCTTATTAAAAAAAACCTAAACAATAATTCCGTAGTCCATGCGAGCGGAGCAACGGGCACAGCTAGTAGTTATATATTATTAATACGTTTCCGCCTTTTTGCAACCAGCAACCAGTAAAAATTAGATACAGATACATTAAAAGTTTAAAGTGTAAATTTTATGTAACAAACATTTGCAGTAATTTTTCT